>CAUYMX010019834.1:0-17784 GCA_963573855.1 Lepilemur septentrionalis | reverse complement strand
TAACAGAATTCCACACACTGGTAAATTATTAATACAACAAAAGAAATTTATTTGGCTCACACTTCTGGAGGCTGGGAAGTCCAAGGACATGGTGCTGGCATTTGCTTGCTCCCTGGTGAGGGCCTTCTTGCTGCATCATCCCATAGGAGAAGGCAGAAAGGACGCATGCAAGAGAGAGAGAGAGAGAGAGAGAGAGAGAGATGAAATTCACAGCCTCAAGGTCTTTTATAATTGGCATTAATCCATGCATGAGGGTAGAGTCCTAGTGACTTAAACATCCCCCCATTAGGCCCCACCTCATAACACTGTTCCAATGGAGATTAAGTTTTCAACACACCCTTTTTGGGGGACACATTCAAGCCATAGCAGCTACTGAATT
The DNA here is from genome assembly GCA_963573855.1 of Lepilemur septentrionalis. NCBI lineage: Eukaryota > Metazoa > Chordata > Mammalia > Primates > Lepilemuridae > Lepilemur > Lepilemur septentrionalis. Next base: position 17,405 of record CAUYMX010019834.1, on the reverse strand, counting down.
CAAATTCAAATTCTCTAGTATTGTTTAATACAAAATTATTTGACTCTTTGAAAAAGACAGGTTTTATATGCCTTTTATTCTTTGCTAATAAAAATCAAAGAAAAAAGAACAGTTCAAGCCTTTCTTGATGTTTTAACCATAATTTGCTTTATAGAAGTTCAAAATAGTGGATATAACCTGTCCCAGGCCAATTCAAGGTCAGGGAAAAGTTGCAAGTGATGGCAACAGGTAAGAAGTATGCCACTAACAAAACCTTAGAATAATGAAAGAGTTGTCAGGTTCATCTTGAAGTGGCAAAACAGCCACATGGCTGCCAAGTGAATATCAAAGCAAAGAAGTGTATAAGAAATGTTTTACCCATTTCAGGCAGCATCTTCATCTGCATGTGAAATACCTAATCATTAAACTACTGTTTCCATTATAACCATAAAGGACTGGGGGGACAGAATTATTATACACACTTTGTTTTCACTTCCATTAACAAGAACACTGATGGAAATTTATCATCAATCATAGAGGCAACTATCAGTGGTTCTGACCCACTGTCTGGCCCTCAGTTCAGCGAGATGTTCCATGATCCACATAAAAGGAAGGTGCTGAATGGGTGTACCTGTTCTTAAGCTTCTGTTTGGAATGACCCATTTTATTTGCTTGCATCTCACTCCTCAAACTGCCTCCCCTCCCACAATCATCTCATCCCTGAGGCATGAGATCTCCATTACTCCACCTTAGCCCAAGTCACCATTGTCTCTTGACTGCATCGGCATATTAGCCTCTAACTGGGTTGTCCGCTTCACTCTTACCACTGCAGTCTATTCACAGAGAAGCCAAAAGATCTTTTACATTTTTTAATTGAGGTGGAATTCACATAACATGAAATTAACCATTTTAAAGCATACAACTAAGTGGCATTTGTACATTGATATCTTGTACACTATCTGCTCTAACACATTTTCCTCTCCCCAGAAGGAAACCCTGTACCCATTAGTAGTCATTCCCCATTCCCCCTACCCTAAACCCGTAGCAACCACTAATCTGCTTTCTGTGCCTATGGATTTACATATTCTAGATATTTCATATAAATGAAATCATAAAATATATTACCTTTTGTATCTGGTTTCTTTCACTTAGCATGAAGCTTCATCCATGTTGCAGCATCTATCTGTACTTCAATTACTTTTCAGGGCTGAATAATATTCCACTGCCTACACATACCACATTTTGTTTATCCGTTCATCAGTTGATGGACATTTGGGTTGTTTCTGCCTTTTGGTAATTACGAATAGTGCTCTTATGAACATTTATACAATGAGTTTTTTTAATACCTGTTTTCAATTCTTTTGAGTATATAGCTATGAGTAGAATTGCAAGGCCATATGGTTTAACATTTGAGGAATTGCCAAATTGTTTTCCATAACAGCTGCACCTATTTACACTCCCACTAGCACTGTACAAGAGTACCAATTTCTCCACATCCTCACCAACACTTTTTTATTATTATAGCCACAAAGATCTTTTTAGAGCTGTAGCTGAGATGATGTAACTTCCCTCCACTGGCTCCCCATCATTTAGAATAAAATTCAGAATCCTTGCTATGCCTACAAGGCTCTGAATGATGGGTGATATGACTCCCTCTCTCATCCCCACCACTTGCCTCCTTTCTCACTTCATGGCAAGTTACATTGTCCTGCTTGTCAATCCTCAAAAGCACCAAGCTTTCTCCCACCTCGGGGTCTTTGCACTTGTTGTCGCCTCTCTTTGCAATGTCATTCTCAAAGACCTCTACATTCTACTTCCTTATTTAAGTTTCAGCTCAAACGGCACCTCTCTTAAAATGTTTGTTCTGAACATACCATGTAGCACAAACCCCATTGCCTAAGCCTGGGTTCTCTAAAAAATATTAATAAAATTAGATTCAAGAGCCAAATGCTAAAACGTACGGGTGGCAGTAAAATCCTGGGGAAATAAGAGTGAGGATTATAGGGAAGTGAGACAATGAGAGAGAGTATATGCCGGGGGGGGGGGCGGTGCCACAGGTCCTCATGAAAAAATAGCTAGTCACTTGATCTCACAGAAGTCCCCAGAAGGGCTATGTGCAATTACTGGGCTCCTAACAGTCTGTCAGTTTAAAGGAAAAGTAGAGAAAGAGTGAGACATTTCTCCCCTAGCTCCTTCCACTCTCCTACCTATCATTATTGAAGTCTACTCCCTGGGAGTTTTGGATTTTTGGTTTTTTAAAATCGTGGCAAAACACACATGGCACAAAATTTACCATTGTAACCACTTTTAAATGTATTCATATTGTTATGCAATCCATCTCCAGAAATTTTTCCTCTTATAAAACTGAAAATCTATACCTAATAAAATTCCTTATTTTCCCCTCTGTCCAGCCCCTGGAAGCCACCATTCTACTTTCTGTCTCTGTGAATTTGACTACTCTAGGAACCTCACATAAGAGGAATCATACAGTATTTATCTTTTTGTGACTGGCTTATTTCACTTAGCATAATGTCCTCCAGGTTCATCCAGGCTGTCACACGTGACAGTAATTCCTTCCTTTTTATGGCTGAATGATATTCCTTGTATGTATAGACCACATTTTTGTTTGTTCATTCATCCATCAATGGACACTGGGTGGCTTCCACTTCTTGGATATTGTAAATAATGCTGCTATAAACACAAGTACGCAAATATTTCTCTGGGACTCTGTTCTCAATTCTTTTATATATATATACCCAGAAGCAGAATTGCTGGATCATATGGTAATTCTACTTTAATTCTTTGAGGAACCACCATAGTATTTTCCATGGCAGTTGCACCATTTTACACTCCCACCAACAGCGCTTAAGTGTTTTAATTTCTACACATTCTTGTCAATACTTGTTATTTTCTGGGTTTTTTTTTAAAGTAGTCATTCTAGTGGGTATAAGGTCCCACAATGTTATAATGCCCCTACACTTCCAGATTGTGTAAAGTGGTTGTTCCAGGAAGGTGCTGAATACACCAGAGACTGCAAGCATCCATTCTAGGTAGGGCATGGATAGGGGCCTTTCCTCTTGAGTTGGGGTCTCCTAAGACTGGGGTAGTGACTGTGGTAGCTTTAGGATCCCAGGGACAGTGTGACAGTGTAAGCAATCATTATGTCAAACCTAGAAGCAAGCTAAGTAGTCAAGACTGCAGTGGGCATGCAGGCTGACAAGGCTATGCAGATCCAAAATGGTATATAAACTAGGTCTAATATAGCCATTTACCTTTTTTTATCCTTCAGTGTATTTACCATTATCTAAAACTAAATATTTAAACATATATGTTTATTTTCTTCTCCCCTAAAACATGTAAGTTTCATGATGGCGGGGAATTTATTTCATTATCCCTATAGTTTCAATGTCTAGGACAGTTCCTGATATATACTAGGGAGCTATGACAATATTTATGGAATGAAAAATTCATAATTTATCTAGCTTCTTTTTAACTTAAAACCAAATTCACCTAAGCCTTCTTCCACTGGTTATGTTTCAGGGATTGGTTGCAAAACTTCCACTTCTGAGTAGCATTAGAGAGACTTGAAAGACTATCCTTTCTTATCCTAACAACAACCAGAACAGATACAAAAGCACAGCTTTAGAGAAATGGGTAGGCAAAGAATAAAAAGAGAATTAAATTTAATGAAATGAAAATCCCCTCTGAGGAGAGAAGACAGTCACAGTTGCTTTTATCCCTAGAAGAGCAGGGGGAGGAGAAGGAATTCACCATAGACAGGTAAAAGAAGAAACCAGCCAAACTCTTCATGGCTGTGTGTGGACTGGCATGACAGATCAGAATGCTAGAAGCCCCTGCAATGGAACAAATCCCTTCTACCTCCAAGCTCTTTACCTTGGCTGTTTACCAAGTACATGGGGATAGTGTGCCAAAGGCTGGGGGCAGGGCAGAATTGCTAAGAGAGATCCCCTGAGGTGTACAGGGCCTTCCACAAGTGAAGACAAAAGCCTGTGGAAGGCTCGGTGTGGTGGGAAAGGTGATATGAACCCCATTGATCAAAACAAGTTTCATTAAGGGCCAAAACCAGCAGCCAAAGACTGGGGTTGAGATAGGTGTGCTGAGAGAGACTCCTCCAAGTCCCTGCAGCACCCTCTGAAAACCTGGGGGAGAGCATCAGGGCAAAGAAAGACTATCTAAGGTGTAGGAAGTTGGGGGCGAGACCAGAGAGCAAAATGAACTGACCTGCTCCCAAAATACTATCAGCCAGGCTAGAAAGCAGAGGAATATTTCAGGATTTTACTGGTGCTCAGAGCCCAAGAGCCACTGAAGGGAAAGTCCTGATTCCACACAAGTAAAATTTTAGGAAGGAAAAAAAAAAAGTAATAATGAGCTGCATCTAACCAAAACTTGAACAAAACTCAAACCCAGATCAACAATACAGTAGATTAAGTTAGCATTTTAGAAACATTCCAGAGAAAGAGGTGTGCTCTTTTCTGGTGGTGATATCATTTACTTTACTCTCTACTGTACTTTACACAAGATATATATGCAGCATACAATTAAAAAAAAATGATGAGACATGTGAAGAAGGAAGATATAATGTGACCTATGGCCAAGACAGGAAATTATCAACAGAAAGAAGCAGACCCAAAGGTGGCCCATGATGCATAAGTTAAAAGATATAATGGAAAAGGTGACATATGTGCATAAATGAATTCAAAATTTCAGCAGAGATATGGGAACTATAAAAAAAAAGTATTAAATGGAAATGAGAAATATATTATTACAAAATAATAATTCAATCCATGGGCTTACCAGCAGGCTAGACACAGCAGAGAAAGTGCTCAGTATACTAAGGGATTCTGCACTTGCTCTTTGCTGTGTCCGGGATGCTCCTCCCCTCTATACCATGTGACTCACTCACTCACTTCCTTCAGTTCTTGTCTCAAATGTCCTTTCGGCACTGAAGCCTATCTCCCAAAGCTACCCCTTTATTTTTCTCCATAATATTTATTGTATCTGAGGTTAGATAGATGGATAGATGCACCCACATGCACTCATATATGTTTGTATATATTTTCTAAATATATAATTATTTATTTTAAAATTTATTGTTCATTTCTCCCTGTCAGAATGCAAACCCCATGTGGTAAGGAACTTTGTATTGTTCATTGCTCTATCCCTAGAACCTACATTCTCTAGTGAGAATGTAGTAGCTGCTCAATTAATATTTATTAAATTACTCAATTAATGAATATATGAATAAAACCAGAAAGCTTCTTTAATCTATTTTAGTAGGGTATTTCCAATATAGTGTACTTGAAGGGTAGAAGGAAAAATACAAAGTCATACTTACAACAGTTTATGGTAGTTAAATTTTGAAAACTTAAGAACAGTTTTTAAGTAGAGGCTCAAATGACTAATTTGGGTTATAAAAGGATAATTTTGATGACAGAGGAGTGGAATGAAATCAGCAGGGAGAAAACTGAGATGATGGAACCAAGTGGTTATTGCTATAACAAAGACAAAAGTTGGTGGGAGCCTGAGCCAATAATGAAGCACAATATAAAATGAGGCATTGGTTTTTAAATATGTGGTATGGCAGAACCAGCAGGTCTTTGTGATAATTAAACTCAGTGATCTGGATATCGAAGAAAAACAAGCATTCTAAGATAACTTTGAGGTTTCTAGGTGTGGCACCTGGGAAATTCCAGTGACTTTTCAGAAGCAAGATCAAGGTTTTTGAAGATAATACTTCATCTGGGTCATCCCAAGGGTGTCAGCTGAAAATGTCCAGGGGGTAGTTGAAAACATGGAGGACAAGGAAATGGAACTTATGAAGGAGGCCAGGACTGGAAAGAATAAATTAGGAATCACCCCACTGTGATGGCACTTGAGCATGGCTGAGATTTCCCAGCACTTACTGTCTGTGCCTCTCTTTGAGCTATTACTATGTGGTCCCACGTGCATGTTATTTTTCACAGATACCTCATTCTTCAGATAAAACATTCATTTCCCTGAGAGTAGCAATTGTGTCTTAGACTTTCTGTGTATTCTCCTCTGTGCCAAGGATTTCCTTGACAATAGCAGTATCCAACAAACATGATGATTTGTTTTTTGTTATTAATATAGCATAGAGCATATTTTCTTGCTTCTGAGTAATATTTATTTTCATATATCTGGAATTTTTCTTATAATTTATATGAGCAGTCAGTGTGGATGTAATTTTTTCCAACAATGTTTTTATTATATATTATGGTATATCTTATATGCCTCAAAACAACAGAAAAAAAAAAACATTGGACTAAAACTTGAAAGATAAACATTTGAACCCAAGAATCTTCTCAACTAAAACAAATAACTACGTTTCAATACTCTTATTTCTTCTCATGTAAAATAAGACCAAACATTCTTCATCTCACATTTATTAATAGTGAAAATTGAGAATAAAATGAGCCTTGAGGTCTTTGAAACTCAAGTAATATTTACGATCATAATAGTTACAATTAACAACACAACTTACCATATTAAGTTACCTGTTCAGCCTTTTATTTCTTTTGAAAGCAGGTCTCTCGGCCGGGCGCGGTGGCTCACACCTGTAATCCTAGCACTCTGGGAGTCGGAGGCGAGTGGATCGCTCAAGGTCAGGAGTTCAAAACCAGCCTGAGCAAGAGCAAGACCCTCGTCTCTACTAAAAATAGAAAGAAATTAATTGGCTAACTAAAAAATATATAGAAAAAGTTAGCCGGGCATGGTGGCGTGCGCCTGTAGTCCCAGCTACTCAGGAGGCTGAGGCAGAAGGATCGCTCGAGCCCAGGAGTTTGAGGTTGCTGTGAGCTAGGCTGACGCCAGGGCACTCTAGCCCGGACAACAGACTGAGACTCTGTCTCAAAAAAAAAAAAAAAAGAAAGAAAGAAAGAAAGAAAGAAAGCAGGTCTCTCAATGACTACACCTTTCAATAAATGCTATGCTAACTATTATGTGGAAATCCAAGATCAAAATCCTATGATTTTTTTGACAAATTTATTGAAGTATAATTTATATTCCATGCCACTACTCCATTTTAAGTGAACAATTAAATGATTTTTAGTAAATTTACCAAGTTGTACAGCTATTCACATAAATCAGTTTTAGATTTCCTTCCCTCTATTAAGTTCCCTAATTCCCATCCCCAACTACATTTCAAGCATGCCCCTCCCCATCACAATGCTCTCCACATCCCTCAACTGTGGGTCTACCCACCCAAGCCCCGAATCCCTGGTGGACACCACCACCATTTGAGCACCATAGTGTTAATCAGTCAGTACCAATTTGATGGCGAGTATATGTGGGGCCCATTCTTCGGGTCTTGTGTCACTGTCACCTCATTTTGAATAATGGGCTCAAGCTCAATCCAGGATAATATAAGCGGTGCTAGCTCACTGTCGTTTCTTAAAGTTGAGTAGTATTCCATTGTAAACATATACCAAATTTTAATAATTCTTCGATCTGGCAATAGCATTATTAGGCATCTACCCAAAATCCTGTTTTTAACCATCAATTCTTTAGAATGGAACTACCGTGTATGTATGTGTATGACCACATTGTCCCCACCGTGACTTGCTTCAATATTTAAAATACATTTATGTAGACTGTTGTATAAAAACATTCCATAGTCTCTTTATAATAATGTAGTTTCTAAATTCTAGGACCCATGCAATTGTAAGATGTATTATCAATATTATGAAAACATATTTGGAAAGAACACATAAATTTTCACATTAAATGTATGTATCAATTTTAAACGTGAGAAATTAGTGCAATTTAGAATCACAGAAATATATTAACTTAAAATATCATTTGGAGACTAGAGAGGCTGTGTTCTTCAGTCAAACGTAAGCTTTACTGAACATAGCCAATAAGTTGAACAAACATGTGGATGTGTGCTCATAGGAGCTATTCTCCAGTCTCTTAAAACCTGCTGATGGAGTAATTCACCCCTGCTGGCTCCTTAAAGGAGATAAAATTCTAAGCCACTTTAAATCCCGAGCATAGCTCAATTCTGTGGCTAAAAAGTCCAGCCACATATCCTAATCTAACCCTGCAGATTTTAATGTCTCATCTCTTGAACTACCCCTTGCTAAAGGCCAGTTTCTTTCTGCAGCCCTCCACATCACCGTTTCTGAAGAACCAGTGTCAAAGTCATGGGAAAGGAAAGAGAAATAAAAAAGTTCTCATTTGATTGGCAACACTCTAAGCTAGCTTCACATTCTCTTAGCATAGCAGGTGTTTAAATTTGATTCTTTTGCTCTTAAGTGATTTTGTGCCTTCCTTAGAGATTTTCCAAGACCCAGGAGATCAATCTTTCTGCTGCTTCCTTTTAGTCTGTTGTTTTTCAGCCATTAGCCACACACAGACTCTCTTTGGGAAGACCATAGAACTTCCAAGAGACTTTATTGGCCAGATTTCAAATGGCTACAGGCTAGTATTTCCGTGGGGCCCTCCTCTGATCCACAGGTAAAACCCCTCCTCCCTTTGCCCAGAGAAACTCTGGGAGTACAGATCAATCCAAACCCAGCTACAGCAACTCCATTGGCAAAGCAACTAAGGATCAGGCACCAGTCCTCTATGCCTGTAACTACACGAGTCCTATCTCAAAATCTCCATGGTCACCATGAACTGCTTTTTCACTAGACATACTCCCAACCCTCTCCCCCTTGGTCAGTGGCAGGAATCACTGCACAGCTCACATGAAAGAAATCCTCTTCCCTAAATCATGCAAAATCTCCAAGGACCTAATTCTTGTATTGCTCTTTTGAATGAAGGTGTTTTAGAGCTGTGAAAGCTCTTTTCCTTTCTTTGGAAATTTGCATCTTGATTTTGCAACTCACATTAGGAATTCCTATCTGTTATAACTTGATTCCTCAACTGAAATTTTGAGTTACAGGAAGATAAAGATGATGTTACATATTATCCTAGTTTCAACATTAAATATTTCATTAGGGCAATTTTTTTGTGTGTGTGTGCCTTTGGTTAATAATCAACAGAAAGTCTTTGTTTTCTTGATGTTCTGATGCAAGGAAAAAACTCTCGAGGAAAGGAAGGAGATAAATATGGCTTATAAATCAATAAAAAGTTATGACTTCAATACAGAAGAGTTTGGGAAATTGTACAGGGTCATGTCTCTGAGGTATTACTCATACAAAATGTTCCACCAGAGCATATAGCCCTTTCATTCAGGCTTTCTTTAATCCAAACCCAAATTTGGAAGGAAGGCTTACTTCTTTTTAATGTTTAGGTGCAGAGGCTATATGGGAAAGTGGGGGTGAGGAGCATAATATTTCCTAACAGATAAACTATACTTAGTTTTATAAAAAGCACTCAGTGGAGTCAATGACAAATGTCTTAGGAAGATGCAGAACAATTAATCACCAAGTCTCTATGTATACCTGATATGAAAATTAAAGAGCTGATTATGGGAGGAACAAATACAGGGAAGTTATTGGCAATATTTGCTTCCATACCTGATTCATATAATAATTGGGAGAATTAAATGAATCCACCTAGCTAATACCAGAAATTTACATAGTCTTAGGATCACTCAGGATGGGCTAGATCATGGTGCAGTGATAAATAATTCCAAAATGTAATTGACTTAAAACAAATATACCTTTTTCACTTATATCATTTATCTATTAGGAATCAACAGGGAGTCCCTGATCACAGTAACAACTCAGAAATAAACTAGTCTGATGGAGCAAACACCATCTCAAACCTTTCCAGGTGCTGTGCCAAACAGAAAGCTCTGGAGAGAATTATATCAGTAATTAAATCCTCCGCCCAGAAGTGACACATCATTTCCTCTCATGGTTTATTGTCCAGAGGAAGTCATGACACTATTGAACACATGGGGACTGAGAAATGTGGACTTACTATGTGCTTAGAAGCCAAGGAGTCAAAAATATTCACTAAAGAGCATTTAGAATGACCATAGCCTTGTGGACAGGTTCTATCTACATCACAAGCAAGATGGCCTCTAGCTATCTGTGGTCACATCCTCCCAATGTAACAATAATTTCAGAAAGAGACAATTTTTTTTCCTGGTATATCTACCAAACAAAGAGGCCACTTGTAAACTTATGCAAGATTTTGTCAAGTGCCAATCCCATTTGGACAGACTTCAGTCACATAACCATCCCTCATATGACGTTTTCTTAATCACATGGCTCTATCAGCCATTGTGTGAACACATGACCCAAGCTGGCCAATCAGAGCTCCCAATTACAGACCATAGGAATTCAATCCCGGACAGTGACAGGAATCAAGTCAGAACTATCTAAATCATTCCTTCAACATTCCTGAAACTATCTGCTAAGAAGCCCTATTGCTTCTCTGGTATCATGAGCTATAAAGAGACAGCTATCTGCTAAGAAGTCCTGATGTTTCTTTGAAATTATGACATCAATTAAGCCCTTATATCCAGTTACATCTAAAGGGTTGTCACCCTTGGACTTTTTATTTAAGTGACCTATTTACATATCTCCTGATTTGCCTTTGAAACAAAAACAAAATCTTCCCTTTATGCTGTTCACCGGGAAAGAAATATTTCTGTGATCAATATAAAACCAGATTTAAATGTACTCCCTGAGAACAATTTTGACAGATTTTATTGATCATTTCTATGGAGTTTATTGACTTTAAGAAAATAATAAAACAGTCCAAGTTTCTAGGAACAGGATCTTTTGGTCATTTTTTTTATTTATTCCTGATAGCAGAATGCTTACTTATGGCAGTAATGATTTTACCTTGTTTAGAAATTCCAGTTTTGTGTAACCTAAGCCTATAAACCAGCAAAATATTTTCTTTTAAAAATACAAACCACAATAGAATATAATCTATACCCTAAACACCAGTACTTTTCCTGAAATTGTCAGTTTTAGAAACGGGGCCATGTTATACACTATGTTCAAAATGCTTTATGATACTGCCATCTAAATTTTGAGGACCTTAGCCAATAAGGAAATCATTCTACTAAACTCCTGATTAGTGCTTGAAGACAGTGGTAAACTAGTTTACTGATTATATAATGTGCAACTAACATTGTAAATGTGAATGCAAATGAAGGAGTCTTCAGTTACAGTGTAATTTTTTTTTCTTTCAGTCCCATTTCTCTTTAAATGTCAGAGTAATTAGTGATCTTCTGCATACTAACATCAAAGATCTATCTATTAATTATAAATAGTGGATGCATTTTGATTCCTTACCACTTCTTATTTCTTTGACTTTTCCTAGAATCTCAGATTTCTTCTGTAAGGTAGGATATTGATATTGGTATAATGCCTAAGGATGTGTATGTACTCTGCAATCCAATCAGACTACCTGGGTTTCTATCCAAGATTCACTACTTGTGAGTTGTGTAACTTTGAGTAAGTTGCTTCACTTTTCTGCCCCACTGCTATCCATTCTATGAAATGAGAATAATAATAGTAGCTAATTTATAGATGGCTGTGGCAAATAAAAGAAATAATCTATTAAAGCATTTAGACATATAGGAGATCAATACATGTTAATTATTATTTATGTTATAATTCTCACTATTATTATATATTTTGTAAGTCGTCATCTTATCAATGCCTGATTTCCAAATCATCCCCAAAATTACTTTCACCCAACTCTTATATTTTCTTAGAAACCTTATTACTAAAATTACAACAGTCATGATTTAGAAATTTTTAGAAATTTTAAGAAGTTTTCAAGTTCTTAGAAGTACAATAAAAAAAATCAGGAAATCAGGTGTGAAGTTAACTGTAAGGCATGTATGGGTTCTGTAAGCACAGTGACCTCTGTCTTCCCCTCATTCCCTCCTCTTCCCACTTAACCCCCTCCATCCTCCTCCAAGAGCCTAAAGTTTTACACACAGAAATGCATTTTCATTAAATCAGAATTCTTCTAGGAAGATGTAAATATTTCTCAGTATTCGGTTATATATAGCCACTGAAAGAAAACATGTTTGCATGTATGTACATGTATGTATATGTGTGTATGTGTACATAAAATTAGAGACTCTTGGGGTTGACCTGAATTTATTTTATTATAATGTTACTTATATATGTACAAAAACTTTAGTATAAGCTAAATAAAACTCAAAAGTTTCTAAACCAATAAAGATCAAATTAATTAGTAACAGTCATTTAATGTGACTACTGATGTCATTTCACTGAAATTCACCCAGGAGTTACAACCTGAATATGGTACTAACTGCTACAGCACAGACAAAATTTTGAGTTCTACATTTTCACTACTTTGTGCTTTGCTATAATTCAATTTTTCCCAATTCTCTTTCTACTGGAAGGACTAGGAAAGCTTTGTTGGAATAATCCACAGGGAAGATATTTGGCATTCACTTGATATTTATTAAGTTTGATTTTAATTTTTACTCATTAGGACCTGATAACTGAAAGCGCTGAAATTTCTAAGCAATATCCTTTTATAAGATTTTCATCCACAAAGTCAAAAACAAACTTACATTGAATTTTATATTATAATTGAAATAAAAATAAAAATAATATTTCCACAGAGAGTTGTGAAAACATGTTACACTAACTTCCAAAAGTTCCCCGAACCCAGCTTGAGAAACTCTGGGTTCAGAGATTAGCAAGTGTCCATTCACATGTGTGTATTAATAGTACATGAGGAATTTGCATTTTCCAGTCAATTTTTCTGTGAACTTAAAACTGCTCTAAAAAATAGTCTATGAAAAAAAGTCAACCCAGAATTGTATATTCAGTAAAAAATATCCTCAGAAATGAAGCAAGAAAAAAAAACTAAAAGCAATACAGATTGGAAAGGAAGAAATATAATTGACCCTATTTGCAGATGACAGGATGTATACACAAAAAATCCTAAGAAAGCAAAAAAAATCCTAAGAAAGCTATAAAAAAGATCCTGTAACTAATAAATGAGTTTTCACATGATAAAAGCTTAATATACAAATATGAATCATGTCTATATAACATTAATGAATAATTTGAAACTGAAATTTTAAAATACAATTTACAATAGCTACAAAAAATAAAATACATATTTGTAAGTTTAATAAAATATGTGTGGAATCTGCATGCTGAAAACTATAAAACATTGATGAGAAGTTTTTGTAGATATTGACAAGCTGATTCTGTTATTTATAAAAATGAAGGAACTAGAAGCCAAAACATTTTTTTAAATGAAGAAAAAGATATGACTTCCCCTACTTGATTTCAAGACTTACCATAAAACTACAGAACTCAAAAAAAATGTTGAATTTTTTTGAATTGATAAAAGAATAGGCACATAAATAAATGAAACAGATTAAAGGGTCCAGAAATAGCCTGACACTTGTATAGTCAATTTGTTTTTGTCAAAGGTGCAAAGTCAATTTCACAGACAAAGAATAGTCTTTACAACAACAAAATAATGCTGGAACAATCAGACATCTATATGTCCCACCTTATACAAAAATTAATTCAAAATGAATCATAGAACTTCATATAAAAGACAAAACTAAAACTTTAGGGAAAACATAGAAGATCTTCATGACACTGGGTTAGAAAAAGATTCTGAGATACCATGCCAAATGCACAATCTATTAAATCCAAAAAAATTAATAAATTGGATGTCATAAAAATCAAAAACTTTTGGTCAGTGAAAGACACTATTAAAAGAATAAAGAGACAAGCTATAGACTGAGAAAAAATGTTTGAAAATCTGACAAAGGACTTGTAAACAGAATACATAACCAAATAGTTAACTGACACCTCACCAAAGAAGTGCAAATGGAAAATAAGTATATGAAAAGATGCTCACCACTGTGAGTCATTAAGGAAATGCTAATTGAATCTACAATGAGATACCTTTTCATATCTATTAAAATAGCTAGGAAAACAATTGACATACAAAGTGCTGGTGAGGAGTCAGAGCAACTGGAATTCTCACACGTCGCTGAAGAAATATAAAATTTTACAGCCACTTTGGAATACAGTTTGGCAATTTCTTACGAAAATAAATATACAATTACCATATGACTCAGTAGTCCCACTTCTAGGTATTTATCTTAGAGAAATGAAAATTTATGTTCAGACGAGAAAGTGTTTGTGAATATTTATAGCAACATTTTTCACAATCGCCCAAAACTGGAAACACTAATGTCCTTCAGCAGAAAATTGGGTAAATGGCTGTGCAAACATGCAATGGAACACAATGCAGAGACAAAAGGAACAAGCTATCACATACAGCAGCACGGCTAACTCTCAAAAGCGCTGTGTAAATGAGAGAGGCCAGATTCCTAAGGCTGAATACTACATGATTCCATTTATATGACATTTTTGAAAAGACAAAACTGTAGGGGTGCGGAACAAATCAGCGATTGTGAGGGTTTGGGATAAAGAGTGAGCTGACTGAAAATGGGCAGCATGAGGGAATTACTTGAGGTGATGGAACCATTCTGTATCCTAACTGGGGTAGTGGTTACACACTTTGTATATTTGTCAAAACTCATAGAACTGTACAACACTGAAAGTAAATTTGAATGTATGTAAATAAAATAAACATTGGCAAAAAAAAAGAGACCATGAGTGGCTTTTCTTCACTAAGTTTACAATTGTTATCATACTTAAGAGATTTGTAATATTTCATTGCAATAACATAATTTAGCCAAGCTGCTATAGTTTGACCTTAAATAAATATCAAAAATACCATCTGTCTCTATCTTGGTTATACAAGCTATGTGTGTGTAAATTTAGATACATATACACACCAGTATACAGTACATTTTCACATATATACATGTACACACACACACACAGACTAAACTCTTAACATGATCACCATGGTGCCATATGATCTGGCTCCTACTTGTCTTTCTAGCCTTTTTCTTTGCCATTCCTTCTTAACAGGTCAGGTGTTCTCTTCATAGCATATTCTATCTCTACTGCTTCCTTGAAATTTTACTTCAAAAGCTTCTGCACAGCTAAAGAAACTATCACTAGAGCAAATAGACTACCTACAGAATGGGAGAAAATATTTGCTCTTTACACCTCCAACAAAGGTCTGATAACAAGAATCTACCTAGAACTCAAAAGAATTAACAAGAAAAAATATTAAAAAACCCATTTATAAATGGGCAAAGGAGATGAACAGAAACTTTTCCAAAGAAGACAGAATAATGGCCAAAAAAACATATAAAAAAATGTTCATCATCTCTAATCATTAGAGAAATGCAAATCAAAACCACAGTGTGATACCACCTAACCCCAGTGAGACTGGCCTCTATCAAAAAATCCCAAAACAACAAATGCTGGCGAGGATGTGGAGAGATAGGGACACTCTTACACCGTTGGTGGGACTGCAAATTGATGCAACCTTTGTGGAAAAGAATTTGGAGATTCCTCAAAGAGCTAAAATTAGATTTACCATTCGATCCAGCAATAGCATTATTAGGCATCTATCCAAAGGAGCATAAGATATACTGTAATAAAGACATCTACACCCGAATGTTTATGGCAGCACAATTCACTATTGCTAGGTCATGGAAACAACCCAAGTGCCCGTCAATTCATGAGTGGATTGTTAAAATCTGGTATATGTTCACAATGGAATATTACTCAATTTTAAGGATTTTTTTACTCTATAAGTAATAGTGCTTCAGAAAGCTCTCCTTGTATATGAAAATATGTTTTAGTTTTGGTGTGATTCACTTATACAGTTTCTTATCCACCTGCAAATAAAAACATCTGAGGGTTTTTTTTTTTTTCATATTAAGGTGAAAAAAGAAAAACACAAATTGAGTAATGGATTCCCTGAAAATTTCCATTACTTTAAAAAAGTATTATAGTATTTATAATATCAAAACCCAGCTTACTCAACACTTGCTACATCTTAGTAGTGGATTATTTTATTTTATTGTAGCTGTTTTACTTTATGGAAGGAATAGCTAAGGAGTAGTTCTGTTTTCCCTATTACTTAAAATGGGTTTTGGCAAGACAGGTTAATAACTTTATTTCTCCCATTTTTAAAGTTTTCCTCTGCCTCCTTTCCTCTCAATAACCAAACATATACTAAAATGAGGAAATAAATGGAATTATGTCCAGAAAATTAATTCTTTAATGAAGGGTAGCCGCAGAGGTCAACTATGCTAACATTTCATTATCATAAGCATTATAAGTGCTTTATCTTCTCTTACCTTCTGCAGGACACACTCTCTGTGGACCAAGACAAAATATTAATAAGAAGTGTGCAGGCAATAAACTTAGTCTTTTCCAAGTTCCATTAGAATTGTCTGGTAGCAAATAGAAGATAATGTCTGCCTTAATATCAATTCCCTTTTGAGGGTCCCCAACTGACACGCTTGATCTCAGTTGCATAATCTTACCTCTGTGTTACTTGACCTTTCTGTGGTAAGAACTTATTATTCTGAAAAGCACATTCTTCAATTCAATGGCCAACCTTTTGCCTACACAAGCAGAAAACTTCTAAATCAATGTGCCAAAACAGTAGGCTCACAGTTTGACATTGGGTTTTCGTCTGCTGTTATTCACAGAATTTGATACGCGTATGTACAGAGGCTATAGTCTCCAATGAAAACTTCCTGGCTTCTGGTGAATTTACCAAAAGAGCTTGCTTAGAGGAACCATGTTAATTTTTATTTTAACTGGTATAGTCATTTCTCCCTGAATATACATAGTTTCAATATATAGGAAAACAAAACACAGCAGGAACTGATAAAGCCTGCTGCTATTCTTACTTCAAAGTTTCATCCAAAAAAAAAGACCTTCTTTCTTGATTTTTCTCATCTTTGAGGGAAAATATACTTCTAAAAGAATTACGGTTTCACTAATTTTGGAAGGTATAATGGCACACACCTCAGGTAGCTGTAGATCCAAAATGTTTTTTGTGTATCCTGTAATGCTTCATAACCTACCTATTCAATTTCCTTTCTTTATTAGGATGTTCTTACTCTGATCTAATAACATTCTCTATAGATGAATGAATAGGTATTACAGATTCATTTTCATCATGTATTTGAAAGCACTTCTACTTTAACTCTTCTTTCCTTTTTCTTATCATAAAATGTAAAAGTTTCATATCTTTTAGTCATTATACCAGAAATTCCCAGTGGATGCTTTTTCTTTCCTGACTTGGTTATTAGGATAATCCTCCTTTCATTAAAAATGATTAATGTTGGCCAGGCACAGTGACTCACAACTTTAATCCCAGTGCTTTGATAGGCCAAGGCGGGAGGATTACTGGAGGCCAGGAGTTCCAGAACAGCCTGGCCAACATAGCAAGACCCCATCTCTACAAAAAACATCTTAAGTATTAGTCAGGCATGGTGATGTGTGCCTGTAGTCCCAGCTACTCAGGAGGCTGAGGTGGAAGTGTTGCTTGAGCCCAGGATTGGAGGTTCCAGTGAG
>CAUYMX010019833.1:0-16112 GCA_963573855.1 Lepilemur septentrionalis | reverse complement strand
TGTCGCTGCTTCCTCATGCCATTGTTTCATACACCGTGTCACGGGCATTGGTCATACTCACTTGTAAAATCCCAAGGGCAGGGGCCTTATCTTGGATTTGGTTGCAGCTTTGCACAGGGCTTTGGCGGTGCAGGCATGCGGTGATTCTGGTTGGAGTTGCTCCGCCGGTGCTTCCTGTGCCCCCTCTGTCCCCAACCACCCCGTCTGCATGGCTTCAGGTATCACCACTGGGTTCATGTGTGCCACATTTGTGCCCCTAGTTCTAGACCCTGCTCATGCCCTGCCTGGTGTTTCTCATTATCTGCAGAAGCTTCTCTGGCTGTGTGTCTTCCCAGACTCAAATTCAATTCACCTCAAACTGTGCTCCTCTTAATAACCTAGTTCTCCTTAATTCATAATTCAGGGAGCGGCGCCTTCATTAATCTGCGATGGGACAAGGACCCTCCCCGGTTCCTCTTCCCCTTCCCTCAGACCTTCAGTGCCTCTCGTCTGACCCCTGTGCCCTCCCCAGCCTCGCCTGCTCATCTCCGCCAGCCCAAATGTGCAAGCAAAGGTGCTGGTTCTTACCAAGGGTGAGGGGAAGTGTGGGTGCTGATGACGGCAGGGCAGTGGCTTGATTTCAGGGTTCACTGAATGAAGCTCAGGCATTTAAGGTTCCCCTCCAGCATAGGGGTCACCGTGGCACAACCAGGGTCTCAGTGACCACTGTGCCAAGGACATGGGAGCCAGAAGGGTCTTCTCCTAATGACAGTGGTGCTACTGGTATTACCATTAATATATCAACAGAAGAAAGGCCACAGGTTGTTTGTTAAAGCACCTGAGATTCTACATCAGAAAGTGTACTTTTTCAGTGGGTGTTCAGCTAAGAAATGGGCATGGATTAGTAATTTAACCTTAACTGAGCAGGAACCTCGATTGATTAACCTTTTCTTTCCTTTATTAACTCCACTTTCAAAAAGAAGCAAGTGACGATAGAGCGGCTCCCTAAGTGATTGCGTGCAGATGGAGTGTGGATTCCCCGCTATCCTACACCCTCTCTGGCCAGACCGACATCCAGTGACGGGGGATCCCGGGCCTTGAGGCCATGAGATCTTCAGTCATCCAGGGTGGATTTTGTTTATTTGACTTTAACTAAGGATAGAGGTTGGACTAATATATCATAGGAAGATTTTTCAGTAGAGAGTTGAAAGCCAAGTAGTGTTTCTTGTTAGTCCTCAGTTAATTAGAAAATTAAATTAACCGCAACCCTCATTCCCAGAACATTCTGGTTAATTGATGTTTCACTGTATTTGGATTAGAAGAGGCCCCAGGAGGCACAAGACTATAA
Organism: Lepilemur septentrionalis; assembly: GCA_963573855.1. Lineage (NCBI taxonomy): Eukaryota > Metazoa > Chordata > Mammalia > Primates > Lepilemuridae > Lepilemur > Lepilemur septentrionalis. The sequence goes on along the minus strand of CAUYMX010019833.1, from coordinate 14,785 downwards.
TTGCGTAGAATTAGAGAATCTGGGGCAGAAGGAGCGGCAGCTAATTTACAAAGTCCCAAGGCCGTGGGCCCTCCCAGACGTCCCAGGGCAAAGGCGTCACTTGGTGAAGCTGGGCTGGGCGCTGGGTCCCCGGGAGACGTCAGCTGTGGGCCGAGAGCTACTTGAAAGAGGATCAGGAGATGAAAGTAGTATCGTCCACATTCATGAGAAGAAAATAAATCTAAATTCAAACTCTACGATTAGAGCAGTTTGATGCTTTTAATTTGCATTTAAGATCTTAAGGTTTTTGTTCTCCCAAATATTTGCCATTTTCTGTAGTCTCCAAGTATTTGGACCAGACTTATTTAGACATGTGCAAAGGGACACTCCAGACTCCTAAGGGGCCAAGAGTCTAAATGGCTGAGGGATTTAGATCAGACATTTCAGACCTGAGATAAGGCGTTGTCCGCCTGCAAGTGGACCGTCTTTCCAGAAGGACATGCGATCGGAATGATCCACGCAACAGCTTAAAGCCCGTCGGTGGAAACAACCGGAATTTGTAAAACAGCATCGCCTTGGAAGATGCTCATGCAGGCTGAGCCTGGTGTGTCCACCAAGTACTGTTTGCGACTCAGTAAAAAAACTTACAGGTAACCCAGGGGAAGTAGTTAGCAAAACAGAGCTGGTTAGAACAGACTCCTGTTTTTCTGGGACTTGAGACTGGGGCCGGAATGGGTTGTGTAAAAGCTGTGGGACTGGCCCCCACTCGGGACAGCCTCCCATTTTTTAATTTCTCTTTTTAGATCCGGTAACTTTGGGGTTTACACTGATTACTTTTTTCTCCCCATTTTTTTTATTGTGGTAAAATACCCAAAACATACAATTGATCGTCGTAACCATTTCAAGTGCTCAGTTGAGTGGTATTAAACACATTCATGACGTCGTACTGTCATCACCGTCACCCGCCATCCAGAACGCTTTTTGTCTTGTGAAACTGAAACTCTGCCCCTCTTCCACTCCTGGTCCTCCTTTCTGTCTCTGTGATCTTGGCTGCTCCGAGTCCCTTGTGTGAGTGGAATCACAACATTTCTGTCTCGTCGCACTGCCTGATTTCATTTAGCATGCTGTCCTCAGGTTCGTCCATCTTGCAGCAGGTGTCAGAGTTTCCTTCCTTTGTAAGTCTGGGTAACACCCCGTTGTGTGGACAGGCTACATTTGCTCATCCGTCCATCAGCCGGTGGTCTCTTGGTTTGCAGCCACGTTTCAGCCATCGGGAATGGTGCTGCTGTGAACACGCGTATGCAGGTGTCTCTTCAACACCCTGCTCTCAGTTCTGTGGGCTACATGCCGGAAGTGAAATTGCTGGATCATACTGTAATTTCCTTTTTAACTTGTTGAGGAGCCAACATACCATTTTCCACAGTGGCTATACCATTTACATTCCCACCAGGGTGCTCAAGGGTTACAATTTTTCCACATCCTCGCCAACACTTGTTGTTTTGTGATGTGTATATTTTTACTAGTAGCCATCCTAATGGATATGAAGTGGTATCTCACTATGGTTCTCATTTGCATTTCCCTAATGACTAGTGGTGCTGAGCATCATTTCATGTGCTTAGTGGCCATTTATATGTCTTTTTGGAGAAATGTCTATTCAGGTCTTTTGCCCATTTTTGAATCGGGTTGTTTGGTTTTTCGCTGTTGAGTTTTAGGAGTTCTCTATGTATTCTGGGTAGTCATCCCTTATTAGACATATGATTTGCAAGTGATTTCTCCTATGTTGTGTGTTGCCTTTTTGCTCTGTTGATGTCTTCTGTGCAAATTTTTAAACATTTTTCATGAAGTCCAATTTGTTTGTTTTTCTTTGGTTGCCTGTGGCTTTGGTGTTGTATCAAAGAAATCTTTGCCAAATTGGATGTCTTGAAGTTTTGCTCTATGATTTCCTCTAACAGTTTTGTAATTTTAGATCTTAACATTTAGGTCTTTGATTTGTTTTGAGTTAATTCTTGTATATAGTGTAAATTAAGGGTCCAACTTCACTCTTTTGCATGTGGATATCCAGTTTTTTAAACCAATTATTCAAAAAACTGTCCCTTTACCCATTGAATGGTCTTAGGACGCTTGTCAAAAATCATTTGACCATATATGCAAGGGTTTATTTCTGGGCTGTATATTCTATTGGTCTATCTGTATGTCTGTCTTTATGCCAGTATCATGCTGTTTTGATTACTGTAGGTTTGTATTAAGCTTTAAAATCAGGAAGCATGAGTCCTCCAGGTTTATTCTTTTTCGAGATCATTTTGGCTATTCAGTGTCCCTTAAGATGCCTACTAATTTTAGAATACAGTATTATATTTCTGCAAAAAAGTCACTGGTATTTTGATAAAGATTGAATTGAGTCAGGAGATCACTTGGGATAGGGTCTTACTCCATTCATGCTTCTGCTAATGTAACAAAATGCCAGAGACCAGGTGGCTTCTAAAAAACAGGAATTTGTTTCTTGCTGTTCTAGAGGCTGGGAAGTCCAAGATTGAGGCACTGGCAGGTCTGACGCCTGGTGAGGCATAGGACCTCACAGACAGTGCCTCCTCCCTGTGTCCTCACGTGATGGAAAGCGAGAGGTGAACACGCCCTCTCAGGCCCCTGTCTTGAGGGCACTGTCTTGTTTATGAGAGCTCTGCCGTCACAGCCTGTCACCTTCCAAAGGCTCACCTCTTCACACCATCATATGGGGATTAGGGCTCAGCATATGAATTTGGAGGGAAACAAATACTCAGACCACAGCAGGTAGTATCAACATCTCAACAATATTAAGTCTTTCAATCTATGAACATGGGATGTGCATCCATGTATTCATGCCTTCTTTAATTTCTTTGAGCAATGTTTTGTAGCTTTCATTGTACAAGTCTTTCACCATCTTGGTTAAGTTAATTTCTAAGTATTTTACTCTTTTGGATGCTATCATACATGGCATTGTTTTTGTAATTTCCTTTACAAATTGTTTATTGTTAGCATGTATTCATAGAAATTCAGCTGATTCTGGTGCATTGAGTTTGTATCCTGCAACTTTGCTGAATTCATTTATTAGTTGACCAGTTTTTTAGTGGGGTCCTTAGGGCTTTCTACATATAAGAGTATATTGTGTGTGAACAGAGATCATTTTACTTCTTTCTTTCCAATTTAGATGCCTTTTATTTATTTACTTACTTACTGTCTAATTGCTCTGGCTAGAACTTCTAGTACTATATTGAATCTAAGTGGTAAAAGACGGTGTCCTTGCCTTGTTCCTGCTCTTAAACGATTTCAGTCCTTTGCTATTGAGTGTTATGTTTGCTGTGGGTTTTTAAGTGGCTTTTACTGTGTTGAGCTAGTTTCCCTCTGTTCCTACCTTGTTCAGTGTTTTTTATTATGAAAGGGTGTTGAATTGTGTCGAATTATTTTTTTGCATCAGTGGAGATGGTTTACATTGATTGCTTTTTGAAAAGTCTCTTACAACTTTTGAAGAGAATATACTTCTAAGTTGATTTTTTTGAATTGACCTGATTTATCTTTCTAGTCCCTGAAATAATAGCACAAATAAAAATAATACCTGTGTGTTCTTATTATATGCATGGCACTATGCTAAACAAGTCGTATTCACTGTACAGTTAATACTCAGGACACCTCCTAGTACTATTACCGCTCCTACTCTAGGGATGGGGGTCGGAGGCTCAGAGGTGCTGTGTGACATGCCCGAGGCATCAAGGCAGTAACAGCGGAAGACAGATTCACACTCTGTGTGACCCTGAGCCTGGCCGGTGACTGCTGTGCTACGTGCATGGACGGGATTCTTACCCTGACAGTGTGGAGTGGAGAAGGAAGGAAGAGAGCGAGGAGGGGACAGAGTAGAATGATCCTCTTTTCCTGTAACTTTGGGGAGAATGTTTGTCCTGCTAGCACCTTCCGGGCCAAAGGAATGCAATCTCATGCTCATATTGAAACACGGATAAAAATGCAATCCTTGAAGGATTTCAGTAAAGATTAAAGGAGCTTGGAACATGACTTTGATTGTCTTGATTTTTTTTTTCTTTATCAATAGTTGCTACGTGTTAGTAGAGCACACACAAAAGATACTCTCTCTTTGCAGAGAGAGGACATTATCGTAAATGACTAAATGTGCATAAAACAGAAATAAAATGGGACCTGCTTTTAGAGTCATCTAATTATTTAGATCAAAACGAAGCCACTTCTGATGATTTTTTTCATGACTCTTTAGCAGTGAATACTGAATGAACCACTAGCGTAGAGTGGCCTGTCAGAATTGTGGAAAAATTGCATGATGTTAAATTTTAGTCTGTGTCTTATGAAATGGTAACGGAAGAGACAGTTGGCCCGAGAAAGCAATGGGAGAATCGCATTTCAGTTTTAATTCCTCATCCATAAACCTCATTAGAAAGGAGAAAGAGAGAATTCTAGAATCACCAAATTGATGGGAAGTCATGTATTGCCCAGAAGAGTAATGTCTGTGTTGTGAAGTAGCACCTGCACTATTGAATAACATATTATCCACATTTTGTGTGCTGTGATTTCAGTGGGAGAAATTATAAGCGAATGACCCATAATAAATCATACGCCACCACTGCATGCCGTTGATACCAAGATTAATTCTCTTCCGACGGGGAAGCTACTCAGAATCTGACGGAAATGTTGATGTTGCTGGGTTTTGGATGAGTTCTAATATATTTGTTTACTTTGCAACACTCCTGAGATGCGGGTGAAGAAGCTGATCCGCAGGTGTGCGGTGCGTTCGTTTGCCCGGCGCCGTCTGCAGGGGCAGGAGAGCAGCGAAGGCACCTGCTCTGATAAACAACTCTCTTTCTCTCTCTAGGTCTCAGTGCCTCTGGACTTTCCAGCCAATCTTTTCAATAGAACAGTTTTTTGGGGTCTATTCATTTCATTTTAATTTTTCCCTGAATATACATTCCAAGAGTTATATCCAACAACTGTGATGCTATGAAATATATGGTAACACCATTAGGAAACATAAGATCACCAACTGTGGATGTGCGTAACCTGTCAGGGCGTGACCTTGAGGTCGATGGTGTCAGTGTACTGAGACAGTGTATTGAGCATCTGTGACGTCCCAGGCAGTCACCAGACAGTGCACCTGTGTAACTTATAATCTTGCCGATACGTCTACAAGGTCCTCATTTTTAACCCCTTCTTAAAAAATGAGAAAACTGAGGGGAAGATAATTTAAAGTTTGCCTACAATTTCTCAAGTAATTAGTAACAGAACCTGGATTCAATCCAAGGTGAATTTAACTCTGAAAATTAGCATGCTGCACCATCACACCGCTGAATTTACCTTTTGGACTCATTTATAAGTTGTGTGCAATGATAGTGTCTCCTTTTGTCATTTGCCCTTCAAAGGCTTCATGACCAATCTGAATGTCCTTGTATTTAAGCACCGAAGTGATCGTAGGAAGGAAAAAAGTCTTTTCTGTCATCATCATGTTTCTTTTTCCTTCCTAGTTTACAATCATAATTTTTTTCCTCCATTTCAGTGAATGGGCAACCTTCATTTCTCTCTTCCTCCCTCTCTGCTGGTTATGCCGTTTTCATTTTGCAAAGTGAAATACACTCAATGAGCAGGAAATTAAGTGTGCCAAGGGGGTGCGTCCTCATGCACTCGCCGGCATCAAAGCCTGGGGTCTCGGGGCAGAATTCTCCTGCGTGGGGCGGGTGGAGAGCTGCGGTTTGCAGACCTTCTCCATGTATCGCTTCTGTCCCATAAGTTCTTTTCCTAAAAGCAGCAAGACTCGGGCACAACGCAGGTCGTTTTTTATGTGGCACGCTTGATGGCTTCAGGAAACAAATTTGAAAAGTGCTCTCTTCGGAAGGAAAGATTATTTCTCCAGGGTAAAATACGTCAGCCAGGTCCTTCGGAGGGCTTGACTCCACCCAGCCCTGCCTTGATTCGGACTGTTGTAACGGGGCTTTATTAATTGAACAGTGGCTGCATTAATAACTAACAGTGGATGGAATATTTAAAAATTCCACCCAGTGTTGGTCTTTACCACACTGTGTTGGGTGAGAGGGCAAAGGAGCAATGATTACTCCTCCTCAGACTCTGGGAACTCAGGGGAAACCGTACGACTACACTTCCGAAGAGTCACTGCCTTTCTTTTTTTGAAGGAAGACGGGAAGATCTCTTTCCAAAGGAGAGGTTACTTCCCAGGTAACCGCGATCTTTGTGACTTTACTCGTGTTGTTGGTTTAGTTGGAACGTGGCCTTCACGTTCACATGCAGCTGTGTGGTAAAAAGGCTGCGGATTCCGGACATCTGGATTACGCCTGTGACACTTTTCTTAATTTTTATAGTTACATTGAATAACTCATGTAATAATAACGCCATTATCATTTATGCAAAATGAGCATAAGCAGACCTCCCGTGTTAACCTCACAGAACTGCTGGAAAGAGGAAATCAGGCAGCCCCTGCGTTGGAACTTGGAGCCGCCCAAACTCAGACGCCAAGAATGAGGTTATTTACACGTTTGCTGCAGTCAACAAATGCTGAGAAATTGTTTTCAGCATTTATATGGAGGACATGCTTTTCCCCAGAGGGAAAAGAACTGTGTCCATCTTGCCATGGAAAGGAAGCCCATCTCTGCACGCAGATAACCTGGGGGAGTGAGAGTCAGCGCAGGCAGGTGGCCGGTGAGAGCGCAGGGCTGGAGCAGGAGCCGCGGGCTCTGGCTGCTGCGGGTCACGCACTTTAAATGGCTTCAGGAGGGATTTAATTGGCATCCAGGTGGAGGTGGGAGTGCTTCACGGAAAAGGCTGAATTTTAACTAGTTAAGTTACGACAGATGTCATCACTAAGGGCTGTGTATGAGAAAGCCTCTGGGGAAGAGAGAATGCCCAGGGCAGGCGGGCGGAGGAGCGCAGCTGTTTTCGGAAGGCCGAGGGTTGTCTTGGCGGCAGTGCAGGGGTGTGGAGGAGCTTCAGTCTTGCTAGAGGAAGACACCTAGGGGAGCTTGGATGCTGCTGACAATTGTTTGGTAAGTGGTGAGAGTGACAGAGGCCAGGAGTGGCGTGATTTCGGAGCGGCTGAGAGTGTGGCAGGCACGCGGTGGGGAAGTCAAAGCCCACGTGCCCTCCGTGGGGCAGAGGCCAGCCGAGTCCCCCTGGCGACGGCAAACAGAGGGGAGTTGAGGCCAGAACATGGACACGACTCTGGCTGGGGCAGTCTCCCCAGAGTGACCTAGAGGTCCCTTGAAAGAGGACATGACTCCAAGCCGTGTTTTGGGCACAGGTGAGGTGTCACTTAGAAGGGACAATGGCGAGTCGATTCAGGCTTTAGGAAGTGCATTTCGGCCAAAGATTCTTTTCTTGTCATCGCTGAAGGTATGAGCCTGAATGAGACCGTGAGGGAAGGGAATTTCGAAAGAGCAGAGGGCTAAAATCACCGTCCGAGCAGCAGCCCCATGCCCGGGGCAGTGGGAGGTCGGCTACGGGTGGTGGTCAGGAGGGGGGAACGAGGAGAAGCTCCGTGGTTTCACAGGCAGCAGCTTTGGGCTTCTGTTGGTCGAGATGCGTTTGCAGCAAGGCCTGATGCTCCAGATTTTAGGTTGAATTTCATGCCCTTCATTTGATCGAGCTTGATTTCTTTCTTTCTTCCTGCATGCTCCCGGGCAAAGAGCTCCCTGAACCCACCGCTCCTGCACATTGATAGAACCCTGCTGGAAACAGTCACCCTCCCGAGTGGTCAAGTGCCCGGGGAGGGAAGGCATGAGACAGGAGGGACAGAGTGTCCGGCTGTGGCTGCAGCGTGGCTCTGCTGCTGAGCAGACCGCTGGCCCGGGATGCTGGGATGGAGCTGCGTGCTCCCTGGGGACCCGGGCAGGCACGTCCAGAGCTGGATAAGTGGTAGCAGAAAGGAGGTTTTAGCCTTTGTGTTTATTGATTTATTCACACAGCTAAATGAATATTCATTTTACCTCCTGTTGACTCTGTTTTACAAGAACAAAGTAGAAGTGAGAGACTTCTGTAAAGGTTACCACTCCATGCTGGCTTGTCTGTGCGTCTTCCAAGAGCTCATCACTAAGAGAATTTCTTCCCACAACCGAACTCCAGGGAAGGATGGGGTTCCTTAATTATAAGTATCTGCAGAAAACAGGTTGCATAGGCTCACAGGCTGTTGGAGCTGGGAAGGATTTTAGAAGTCATCTGCGACGCTTGTCTCATTTTAAAGGTCAGGAAGCAAGGCGGGTTGCGGGGAGTGATTGCAGCCCTGTGTGTCTAGTCCACTGGGACACGTGTGCAAAAGTAAGGGCAAAGTGCCTTCCAGGTAAAAGCAGGTGAGCCAGGGACAGAGCTGTTGCTCACCTGGGCCGTCCAGCTTCTAGTGCCGTTCAGAAGTCTCAATTTATATTGAATAATAATTGCCTCCCAGCACCCCCTGGGCACTGCAGGAGCAGCCTGGTAATCGCCTTTCCTGGTTAGGATGCCCGGACGGGCAGGATGAAACCGGGATGCTGAGGAGATGCGCAGCTAAGTCCCAGCGGCAGCCACTCACGAAACAAGAACAAAACATAATGAAACAAGAAAACAGACTAATGTCATGAGGCCAAAAATTTGTATAAAGCAATTCATGTCTGGGTAGAGTGAGGCTTTATCACAACTGTACATAGTGAATTTGGTTGATTAAAGCAATCAGTTAATCCTGGAGGTCTTGCCTGGGGCTGTTTTAGAGGCTGCCCCCGACACCCCATGTCTGACTACACTTTTGTTTTTCTTTGACACTGTCCAGAGAATCATTTTATCCAGTTCGAATCTCCCATTAGTGTATGACATGGGTTTGGTTTAGAATAAACGATCAAGACGACACAGTGGCACACGCTGTGTGTCCCGGCTACTGAGGAGGCTGAGGCAGGAGGATCACCTGGGCCCAGGAGTTGGAGGCTGCGGAGTATGGTTGCAGCCATGAATCGCCACTGCACTCCAGCCTGAACAGCAGAGCGAGACCTCGTCGCTACAAAAAACAAAAGCCAACTGTCAGACAGATAGGCAAGCATACAAAATACATCTTTAGAGATACACATTTGCAGATAATTGTTTCAAAATGAAAATTTTCTATATATTTTTGTAAAATGTCTAATTTCTCATTCTGAGACATTTTATTGTAACAGGAAAGAACAATGAGTTACTCTTGATGTTAATTCAGTCCTTTCCCTACCTTTACTGCTGTTATCCTAAAGGTATTTATTAAGTGTTGAATACTACGCAAGGTGTACTGCCACACTAACCTGAAGGTAGTACCGGCCACCCCCTTCGGAAACAATACAAATGTCACTGCGCCGAATCTAAGGAGAGAAAATTGGAGGATGCCTTAAAGAAGAAATAGAGATGTTTTCAAATAATGACAATTCTGGAAACTAACATCCAAAATCCCACTGCTTAACTTTGTTTGCCACAACCCACAGTCACTGACCTACGCGCCTGCCTGGCCCTGAGAAAGGACACAGAGGTAGGGGTCCCCTCCCTCCCCCCTCCTTCCGGGGGCCAAAGAGGATGTGAGGGTGGAGGTGGGCGAGGTCCTTTCTGCTGAGCTGATGGCTGCCTTTAAGACATGTGGGATCCCAAAGGCAGATCAGTGTTGGTTTCCCAGCACATTATTGGGAAGGGAACAAGGCTGGACAAAAGGAAAGAGCTTTAAATACAGTAGGCAAGATTCAGAGGCAACATGAGTGAAAACAGTAGAAACTTTAAACTTTAAAGGCGCCTAAGTCTTGTTCAAATACCTGCTCTAGTTCTTAGGCTCAGAGGGGTTTAGGCATGTGTCCACAGTTACAGCGTGACTGACTTTGATCACGTGCAAAGCAGAGATATTAACAGCTAATTGTCAGGGTTATTTATGGGACGGAGTCGGGTACCTACCTGAAAATGCCTAATGCCACCGACACATTGAGTAAGAGCACCAGAGAACGACTTCGCATTTCCTTGTTGTCCTAACATTGCGTCACCCACCACGTAGTTCCTGGGGCTCTGGGGACGTGGCTGCAGGAGGCTCCAGTGTCTGGGCTGTGCTGGCGGCCTCCAGAGTGTCCCCGTCTTGTGGGGGGGGGGGTGCATCCGCCTCTGGCAAACGCTGCCAGCCACTGTCCGCCCAATGCCCGGTGGCATGTGGAGTGCCATGCACGGGGGCTTACAGGAGGGGCACGGGGAGGGCTGGGGTCGTAGCCGATGCCTCAAGGGTTCTAAAGAGTCGGGATTCAGAGTCGTGGGGAGTTGCAGAGAAACTTGAGGAGCCACAAAGGAGGTACACGCGGTGGAGGCGCTGACGAGCTCACAAGCACGTCCCAAAGCTGGGCCGGGACGGCAGAGAGCCCGAGTAGGGCGGTGCCTCTGAATGCTGCCCCAGGGTGGTGAAAATGAAAGATTTTCAAGGAACCAGTTTGGGCCAGGGTGTGCGGTGGGCAGCGTTTGGCAGGTTCCGTTTCCTGCGACGTCAGTCCTGGTCAGGTAGCAGGCGGCAGAGAGGACCCAGAGGCCCCGTCTCACACTCCCGGCTGTTTGGTTCTCATCCCACGGCTGCCCTTTGTTTGGTGCGTCCTCCGCCCTCCTGCTCCTCCTGCTCAGGCAGCGCTGCCTTCCCTTCTGTACAAAGTGCGGAGCGGCGTGTTTGAGGCCCGCGGGCTGTAAGCCCACAAAACCCACGTGCACCTTCGTCTTTTGCTTGGAAAAAAAAAATCCATCTTGTTTCCAGGTGCCACAGGAGAATATTGTAGGGACGTCATGTGCTGTCCTCCTTCACAAACATCCCCCCCCCCGCCCCCGGCCCCGAAATTAGCCCACCGGGTTTGATGTGACAAAGTACCGCAGAGGGGAGCTGAGTTTTCAGTAACAGGCTTGGAACTGGGGCTGATCCCTCTCACGGGACTCAGAAACTGGAATCAAAGTCACTAACTCTCCTCCCCCTCCCTCTGCACAGGACGGGGACGGGTGCTTAGGAAAGGCTCCGAATCAAAGGTCTGATAAGGCCGATGTTAGCTTGCGTCATGTGAGAATGGTCAGAAGCATTGCAGGCCCAGCAGGGACTTTGCTCAAAAGCAGCGGAAGGAATTGTAAACAGAAGACACGTAAATGTTGCGTAAAGACAATAGCATGGACTTTATAAAGTAACACACAGAAAATCTAAAAAGGGGGAAAAGAAAGGAGCCTGGGGAAAATGTTTGCAGCAAATAAGAAAAAGAGTTGGTATCTTTGAGCTACAGGAGTGCTCACGTGACTCGGTAAGAGGAAAATTACAAAGGCCCAGCGCGCGAAGAGCCCAGCACGTGGACAGAAGGAGAAAGGGAAGAACGTGAGTGACTCCCGGGTCCATCAAACATGTCCAAGCAAATTCAGATTAAGACGAAAAGGAGATATTTCACTTGTAAAATTGGCAATTTTAAACTAGACATTTCCAATTCTAGTAGTGATACAGTAAAATGGGCACCTTCCCAATATGTGGTAAGACTGTAATCGGACATAAGTGCTCTGGAGAGAAAATTGACCTTCTATTGAAGGAGCATTGAAAATGTTGATATTCTCTAATCCAGAAATTCCACCTCTAGAAATTCATCCCAAGTAAATAATATTAAGTACAGAGACAATACACAAAAATATGCACCAATATGTTTATGGTAGCATTTTTTTAGGTAGCAGAAATGCAAAAAGGCATCCATTAAAAATTATAGTTAAATTTAGTAATAATAACAATTTTTATTTTGCTCTATGTGCCAAGAATTGTGCCTGTATAAATATGTGTGTATGTATATCTGTGTATATGCATATATATGTGCGTACATATATGGGTATATGTATATATTTCTAAATATGTGTAGGCAAATTTTCTCATTTAAGTTTCAGAGCCAATCCTATAGAGTAGGACCCATTATTACCCCAGTTTACAGACGGGGAAACTGAGACTTGGAGAGTGTATTAGCTCATCCAGAGTCACGTACCTACCGTTAAATGACAGGACACTTACTCCAGACCTTTTGGTTGGGATCCAGGGAAAAAGGAAATGACATTAAATAGAAGCTTCTGTGGTTTGTTTTTGGGTAAATGTGTCCCGGTACTAGCTAAAGATGTTCGGTTTTAAATGATATTTTGTGAGGTACCTGTACCGGTATTTTGCTTACTTTTCCTTCTAGCTACAAATGAACATAAGGATATTCTCTTTGTCAATGTGAAAGTATCATCCCTCGTTTGTCATGTCTTTAAAAAGCCAAAGTGTTTTCTAAGCAGACCGAGAAAGGAATGTGTTAAGATGCAGATTGTATAAGTGAGTAAGCCGAAGTGCGGGGAGGTGGGGCTCCCAGCAGGGCTCTCGGGCTCAGTTTGACAGCCCGGTGGCCGGGCAGAGCCAGGTGCTCTGCTCAGAGGGTGGACGGAGAAGGGACAGGGAAGGGAGTCCGAACGGGACCCCGGGCTGCAGGATTTGGGGAGCACAGACCGGGATCCTCGGATCTCAGGACTGGCTTTGCACAGCTCTGCTCACCTTCTGCCTCTTCAAAGCGAATGTGAGAATGTTTTCCTTTTACCTCCCAGAGACGTTTCAGGACAGTAATGTGAAGATTTGCCCTCTGTGAATGGACTCATGTTTATGCACACAGAGGGTCGTCGTTGTTTAAAGAAGCCTGTGGTGAATACTCCCATACAGGAGGAAGAATTATTTACAATACGATGCATAATATGACTGACCTTGTGGCTGGAGTTAACTTAGATACCGGTACATTCTGTCTGATAGGAAATAAATATCAATAAATCATGTATTAACACTAGCTGAAGGGAAACCAGCTATAAAGGGAAGTGCTATAAAGTCTATGCAGAAGTCTGGGTGCCCTTGGCGAAGATTCTTTCTAAATGTCATGTATATTAGTCCAGGTAGTCCCACCTTCTAAAACAGGAAGCCAGGAGTTTGCCAGCCAACGTTTTCATTTGGAAAAGATAAGTGCGGCTTTCGTAAGGTTTTAAAAAGCAGATAAACGTTCTCTTTTGTTAAACACACGTCACAATTTAGTTATGGTTTGTGGGCCAATCTTCTCTTGAATTACTTCGTAATTTCGTAACACTGAGAACTGGCCATGCAGCCAACATTCTGGGGAAGACGAGGAGTGGCCGGTGAACACACACCACACACAGACGCAGGCATGTTGATGCGACATGGAATGCTGACCCCAGTGGTCCCATGAAGTCGTGGATCAGCAGTAGACCTCCAGGCCAGTGGTTCTCAAAGTGTGGTCTTCCGACTAGCACCGTCAGCATCCCCTGGGAACGTTTTAGGCAAATTCTTAGGTCCCATCCCAGCCTGGGTCAGAAACTCTGTGTGGACCATGGCACCTTTGCACAATGCAGTTCTGTCTTAGCTCATGGCTATCGGAGAAGGAGCAGAGGGGGCGTCAGGGGAGAGTATCTGGAACACCTGATGTGGTCCCTTTGGGCCACGAGCACACATCTGTTCCCTCGAAAAAGAAGGAATTGTGCAAACATAACGCATCAGTCCACTCCTAATCGGCCTCGCCTGGTCTCCACTGATGGCTCAGGCAAACATCAGCTTTTCCATCAGTGCAGAGATCAGCCATTGTCATTCCTGCCTCTCGTCTTGGAGATGGGCTCAGATGCTCAGTCTTCGCTTGGTGTCAGTGCTTCACGGCCCAGCCTCCTTGCCAGGTCCTCTGTCCCGCTGATTTTCTCTCCTCACCCCAGGGAGAGAGCAGGTAGCAGACCCCGGCTCAGGCCTCTGCCGTCTGTGGTTGTGCTGCTCAGAGGAGCTTCTCCTCCAGCGGGAATTGCTCCCACGTTTAAACGTCCTATTTAATTTCAAGATGCCTTGAGAAGCTTCCTGCAAGTCTTGCCTTTTCCGAACACCTTATAACCTTCTTTTCTAAAGCGGTCATTTTGTTTCCCACAGTTCCTTTCAGAAACATCCTTTTATGCATGTTGTGTCTCGATTGCCCCAATCCTATGGAAAATGCTTTGAGAAGAATGACCACATCTCACGGTTCTTTTTATCTTTTCCGTGCCTAACCAGTGCCTTGCACACAGCGGTCGTGGTGTTCACGGTGATGCCCTTGACGTGGACGTGGATTTTCCCTGCTATGGTTTTGCCAGGCTGTGATCAAATGTCCTCACCCTTGGTCCCCTTTCTGCAGTTTCTTGGGTCATGAAAGATTGGTTTGGTTTGGTTGGCCCTTACGGTCGGTTTTCCTTTTGAATCCCGATTTAAAATTGGGGAAATCATTTACGAAAAGTAAAACTCCCGGCTTCCTTTAAAATGAAAGGAGGCTTCTGCCCCAAGTCTTTATCCCCGTAGGAGCTGCGTGGTAGGCACGCTCTCCGAGGGACCCGCGCACCGCGGCTGTGTGTGCCGTGTGCGACGCGGGGCTGAGCTCCTGCTAAGCGCCCGCCTGCCCTGCTGACTTTCTTAGACTGGAGACGAGTCTCTGTAAGGGCTGCCTGGTTCCCAATGTCGGCCAGGCCGCTTGCCGCTGTGTCTGAGCGAGCTGGGCAAGGTGCTTCACCTCCGTCTCCTCGTCTGCCTCTGTCCGTTGGGAGTATTAGTGGCACCTAACTCATAAGGTTGCTATGGTGATTAAATGAGTTAATACAGTATCCAAAACAATCCTGGCACACGCTGAGCCCTCAAGCAGTGTTTGCTGTCATTGTCATTATCATTGTTAGGACCGGTGGTAATGACAGCCGTAGTAATGGTATTTACTAATGTTTCTTTTCAAAGTAGGAAAACGAAAGAGGGTTAAGAAAGTCATGTGTTCTA
>CAUYMX010019826.1:0-63728 GCA_963573855.1 Lepilemur septentrionalis | reverse complement strand
GGAGAAAGGGGAACCCTCCTACATTGCTGTGGGAATGCAAATTAGTGCAACCACTATGGAGAATAGAAGTTCCTTAAAAACTAAAAATACAACTACTATATGACCCAGCAATCCCACTGCTGGGTATATATCCAAAGGAGTGAAATTCACTATATCGAAAAGGTATCTGCACTCTCATGTTTATTGCAGCACTATTCACAATAGCCAAGATATGGAATCAACCTAAGTGTCCATCAATGGATGAACAGATAAAGAAATTGTGGTACATATACATAATAGAATATTATGTAGTCACAAAAAAGAATGAAATCTTGCCATTTGAAACAACATGAATGGAACTGGAGAACATTATGTTACACGACATAAGTCAAGCACAGCAAGCAAATCTCACGTTTATTTTTTAATCTCCATGCAACTATAAACATTAAAATAGACTGCTTATTTTTTATTTAAATATTCATGTTCATACAGCCATATTGCTGGGATAGATTACGTCTCTCCCTACCCCAACGTTTTCTTCCAAGTGTAAGTGAACAGTGAGATTCCAAAGTGAGTATGGTATGTGAATACTCACTATCTATACCTGGATTTTTATTATTTCAACTTTACATTTAAAATGCAAATTTAGAATTTATTTTTCCACATTTCAAAATATAGGTTTTTTTGAATTCCTCAGAATTACATTCATTCATTCTTTCATTCATTTATTTTAGAGACAGAGTCTTGTTCTGTCACCCAAGCTGGAGTGCAGTGGCCCAAGCATGGCTAACTGTAACCTCAAACTCCTGGGCTTAAGTGATTCTCCTGCCTCAGCCTCCCAAGTAGCTAGAACTACAGGTATACATCACCAAGGCTGGCTAATGTTTTTTATATAGATGTAGTCTCACTATGTTGCCCAGGCTGGTCTTGAATTCCTGGCCTCCAGCGATCCTCCTGTCTCAGCCTCCCAAAATGCTGGAATCATAGGCGTGAGCCACCACACCCAGCCCAGAATTACTTTTAAAATGAAAATTATTCATGCTTAACCATAATCTCAAAATGAATTATGGGGAAATTAGCAGAACAAAAAGCTCCCCTCTGAGATAAATTTTCAGTTTACACAAATTTTCAATCACTCTACTCTCTTAATTAATGTAACTTTTTTCCTTTGTTAAAAAATTATAAACTAGCAATGTTTATGGGCTCCAATAAGAAATAAATTTGGCAAATTTAAAACATTTCTGTGTATGTCTTTTCTGATCTGACCATCTGATTCTTTTATTAGGACCTGATATAGAAACATTTAGCTAATCCTAGCTAATTTAAAAGTCGAAATCTTATATAAGATTCTATTTCAAGTATTGACTATACTTGCAACCAACTTTTAAAAGGTTAATTCACTAATGATGATGAAAGAATAAAGTAAACAGTTATGCTTTTACTTTCACTACTGGACTCTAAGCATCTGAGAAAAATGACTGTTTTTTTATGTGCCATGCACATAGTGCCACTTAATCAATAGTAACTGAATTGAATTAACTAAAACACAATTCTACTGTGGCAGAAAGAAAGGCTAAATGATCTTTCGAGGCACTTTGTAGCCCATATTTTATTGTTATTATATTAATAAACAATTCCTCATCCCTACTTTCATCCCTTTTCTTTTCTTTAAAAAGAACCAAGATTCATTTTAATTAAAACTAAGTAGAAAAATGAAGAATTATGTTTAGTCATTAACTGTAATTTATACATGTTGACTTCTACATATAATTTTAGTATACTGTGGCAACAGGCTCTACATTTTTTAAAACAATGAAGAAAACACAAAGGGAATGTTCTGACAGAAGTAGCAACACTCTCACATCATACATATATAATTTTGGATTGCTAGTTAAGCAGATTAAAAAACTGTATACATGTTTAATGAGCAAGTTAATGTCAATTTCTGAAGAAATAAAGTTATAAGCTTACACAGTACTTTTCTCCCACAGATCTCAATTTTGCCAGATTTTCTTTACCATCTTCCATGAAGTGGGCAGATGGCAAGATTCTCCTAGCTTTAGATGGCCAGATTCAGACAGAAAAAAGTTAAGCAGATTCCCAAAGTGTCCGAGTCAGGAGCAAAACAGAAATAGAACTCTAGACACCTGATATTTAATCTCACAGAAAAGCTACCAGACCTCACTTAACTCTTGCCTTTTCTAACCTTAGGATTTTACAAAATAATAACACAGGTAATAGCAGTAGCAACAAACATGACACTTACTAAATGCTAGCCACTGACTGTACTAAGAGCTTTATATCCTCATTTAAGCCTCAGAGTACACCTGTGAGGTTGGCACTGTTGTTACTCTCATATTACACAGAAAGAAACAGAGGTACAGAAAGTTTAAGCACATTGATCACAGTCACATTGTTCATGAATAATAAAGCCAGGGTTTGAACCCAACTAGTCTGACTCTATTAGCCCAAGATCAAAACCATTATGCTATGTTGCATCTGGGCTATCAATAGAAGTCAGGAGATTTGGGGTCTCATCCTAGTTGTCTACTTACGAGTAATACGATCTAGATATAAAGACCTATGTTCCAGATTACACATGTTGTAATTGTTAATAGCATCCCCTTTCAATCTTCAAAAGTGTCTATTTAGATTATAAATTATAAAGTCATCTTAGTATTAGGCATGTCTTTTCCTGTGACTTTATTTTACCAATTTGTGAAATAAGGACATTTGATTAGGAGACTTTAAGGTCTTTCAATTCTAAAATAATGTGACTAAGTAAATACAGTGTAAGGACAGAGATACATACGAAGTTCTCTGCTTATATGTAAGTATTTGGTTATACACACTGTTGTGAATTTTCAAAGAGAAACAAAAGTTTATGAAATATAAAAATGTTCACTAGTGAACAGACCCCTTATAAAAACTCAATCCCCCCTTGAACACTATCCATCCCTGAATCTTTTTGATCATTGTTCAATACTGTATAAGTGCAAACTGACTGCAGAGTCAAATTACTCATCTTGCAAAGAGAATTTCACAAAGCTGATGAGAGTGATGTTGGCATAGTGCTCAGGTCCCGTGTAAGAGCACCGGTAAGTAAGGAACGAAGAGTTACACTATTTAACACCTGTAGAAAATTGACATGGATGATGACAAGCTAGGGGATCTAAAAGAAAATAATATGAATAATAAAAGATTAAGAGTGAGGCTTGGGCCAGACAAGATGGTGCAGATTCATTTCTTCCTACCACTCCCCGCTAAATACAACCATAAATTTTTGAAATAATGCATAAAAAGGCAGTCATAGAAGAACTCTGTAAGTGAAAAACTGGCTGTCTTGCTAGAGGACCTAGGACAGAAGGAACAATACAGTGGCAGAACATCTGACAACTCCCCAATTCAATAAAATAAGGCAACCCAGGCCTGACCCCAAACCTAGCAACAGAAAGAAGTCCAGCTAGGATCATTCCTTTTGACAACAGGCAAGCCCAGCATCACTAGCAAGTAAATGGTGGGGAGGCTTACAGACAATAAGCAGCCAAGGGAAGCATTCACTTTCCCCTCTAGACCTGAGGCTCTTCTCCCACACTGAGAGATATTAGGTAGCCAGGGGGACATCAGAAAGGGATATGCACCACAACAAGGGCTCGCCTGGTAATTGTTCTCCTTTTTCCACAGATAGGGAGATCCTGACAAAGTGGCCCAGCTCAAGAAGCCTCTTTTTCCCCAGGGGCCAGAGATTCCCTTCTCTCTCCTAGAGGCACCAGATAGCCTGTCCTGGGGAAGCTCATTTCCTGCTTTGGGCAGCACCAGCAGGGACCAGTAGGAACCCCAGATAAAACAAGCAGACCAAAATAGTACTGCAAAGGCTCTGAATATTAAATTGTCATTGAAACCACAGCTCATAATAGTAGGCTTGGAGATGCATGCTAAACCTAAATAGGGTGAACTTCTGTTAAAATAACGCAAACAGATGGAAAACCATACCATGTTCACAGATCAGCAGAATCAACATTGTTAAAATGTCTATACTACCCAAAGTGATCTACAGATTCAATACAATCCCTATTAAAATACCAACATCATTTTTCACAGACCTAGAAAAAATAATTCTACGTTTCATATGGAGCCAGAGAAGACCCCACATAGCTAAAGCAACCTTAAGCAAAAAGAACAAATTGGGAAGTATCAATTTACCAGACTTAAAGCTATACTACAAGGATATAGTAACCAAAATACTATGGTATTGGCATAAGAACAGAGACATAGACCAATGCAAAAGGACTGAGAACATAGGTATAAAACTATCCTCATATTGTCATCTAATCTTTGACAAAGCAGACAAAAATATACACCGGGAAAAGAATCCCTATTCAATAAATGGTGCTTGGAAAATTGGATAGGCACATATAGAAGACTTAAACAGGATCCAAACCTTTCACTTCTCACAAAAATCAACTCACAGTGGATAACAGACTTAAACCTAAGGCATGAAACCATACGAATTTTAGAAGAACATTGGAAAAACTCTTATAGACATCAGCCTAGGCAATGAATTTACGAAGATGACCCCAAAAGCAACCACAACACCAACAAAAATAAATAAATGAGACCTGATCAAATTAAAAAGCTTCTGCTTTTTAGCAGAAGAGTGAATACTAGAGTGAACAGACTATCACTATGACTAGAGTGAACAGACAACCTACAGAATGGAAGAAAATATTTGCATGCTACACATCTGATAAAGGCCTAATAATTAGAATCTATATAGAACTCAGGAAAATCAGCAAGAAAAAAATCAAACAACCCTATCAAAAAGTGGGCAAAGGACATGAACAGAAACTTTTCAAAAGAAGATAGGCCAAGAAACATAAGAAAAAATACTCAACAGCTCTAATCATCAGGGAAACGCAAATCAAAACCACAATGAGATATTATTTACCTCCAGTGAGAATGGCTTTTAACAAAAAGTCCCAAAACAACAAATGTTGGTGTGGATGTGGAGAGATAGGAACACTCATACACTGCTAGTGGGATTGCAAACTAGTACAACCTCTATGAAAAGTAATATAGAGGAGACACCTCAAAGAACTAAGTAGAACTACCATGTATTTGATCCAGCAATCCCACTACTGGGCATCTACCCAAAGAGAAAAAAGGTATTATATAATAAATACATCTGCACTTGAATGTTTATAGCAGCATAATTCACAATTGCAAAGATGTGGAAACAACCCAAGAGCCCATCAATACATCAGTAGATTAATAAAACGTGGTATATGTATGCCATGGAGTTCTACTCAGCCACAAAGAACAATGGTGAATTAACACCCCTTGCATTATCCTGGATGGAGCTGGAACCCATTTTACTAACTGAAGCATCACAAGAATGGAAAAACAAGCACCGCATATACTCACCATCAAATTGGTACAAACTGATCAACACTTATGTGCATATATGGAAGTAATACTCATCAGGTGTCCAGCAAGTGGGAGGCAGGAGGAGGGGATGGGTAAACTCACACCTAACGGGTACGGTATGCACTGTCTAAGGATGGCCACAGTTGTAGCTCTGACTTGGGTGGTGCAAAGGCAATATATGTAACCTAAATGTTTGTACTCCTGTAATATTCTGAAATCAATCAATAAATAAAATAATAAATACATAAATAGAACTAAAAATTAAAATTAAATATTTAAATAAAACCCAGAGTCCATAGTTCCCTAATAGCCCAAATCTTCATGATTCAACTAAAAAAAAAATCATTCAACATCCCAGGAATCAGGAAAATCACAACTTGAATGAAAAAAAGAAAATCAACTAAGAAAGATCAGATGTTGAAATTACCTGAGAATTTTAAAGCATACATCACAAAATGCTTCACTATTAGAAATCTATTAGAATCTATTAGAAATTCTCCTGAAACAATTCTCCTGCTCACCTCCTCAAGTCAATCCAAAGTCATTCATCTCTGGGGGAGGAAGCAGGGGTATTAAGTAAATGTTACTGAATCTTACCCATGATCAAGGCTCATTTATTCTAGTTAAGTTAAAAATAGAAGGATAGAGATACCAGATTAGTGGAGACTCAGCTCTGACTCTTAGACTCTCTGACTCTCCATTTCTAAACCCACAGCTGCCTTAAAAGATGAAGAGAGCTTCCTTATGGAAATATATTTATCCATACATATAAAGTATTTTTCCTCACACATAAACTTATTTTTTCCATAATATACTTATCAGCACATGTGAAAGATGTGAAAATTACAAAGAACCAAAAAATGTATAGTATTTTTGTTGCTTATTTCATAACATAGCTTGGAGATCTTTCAATATCTGTATATAAGAATACTTCATTCTTTAACAGTGACTCAGCACTCTGTATATTTTATCCCAAGTACACACACAAATTACATCAATAATTTTCATTTAAGGTATATAAGTTCTAATTATATAGCACTCTAGAAGGTAGCAAGATTATTGAAATCTAAATATTCAGGTATATTCATAAATTAATTCTATTTTTTCATTTTATTTATAAACAATTTTTTCCCAAAGTTCCATCTCATACTTTACGTTCTACACTCTTATTTAAATACCATATTGGTAGATTAAAACAATCTACCAATTGGACAATAGGATACACCAGAAGGGCTTATTTTTCCAATAAATAAAGAAGTTTTAAATAGAAATATAAAAAGATATAAATAAATATAAATGAAATAGGTACCATAAATAAAAACGAAGGAACTTTAAAAAAACTAACAAAGTGTTCTAACAATTTTGCCAACAAGTACTGTAATATAATAATTCTTAAGAGAAAGTAAAATGTGAGGTGAAGGATGTCAATTTGCAATCACACAATTTTGTTTGGAAAAAATACTGCAAACAAAAATTGTTTATTTTAATAATTAGTTTAATAACTTACTTTAATAACAAGTACATAGTTGCAATTATAACTTAAATTTTGTTTAAAAGACTAAAAAGTTTATTTTCATAAACTTTCATTTTTTTCAAGTTAAATTCCCAAATCCTCTCCAACAACACATGTATACATTATTTACTTTGAAATTCTGATACTCAGTTTAAATAATTTATTTTAGGTGGTCTTTTTCCAATACCATTTACTCTTGGATGAAAGGTCCCTTTGTATTCTAATATTTAAAATAAAGTCTAATGCTGAGAAAGAAAACTGGCTAAAAATAAAACAGACCTATTAATGTTGTTTATATGAACATTCTTTACCGGTAAAGAAATATAATGAACACTAAAGAGAGAATTCGCAAGAAAATATTAAGTTCCTTTTGGTTGAACAAAATGAAACATCTAGAATTCTATGAAGAGAACAGGAAAGCATTGTTCAAAAGAACACAGTCTCAATCAAAGGACTAATAGCAGCATCTGAGGCATAACCATCAGTCCAATAAATTAGAATAAATAGGTTAGAAAGGATTAATAAACCAGCTACACTGTAATATCCACTAGCAACTGACTTTGCTTGCTGTAGACAACAGGTGTTCAAAAACACTGTTTGAAAAGCAGTGCCCTAAAGTTAAGTCACAGCACAAAAAGCAATTATAAAAGTTTATATTAAATATAAAATAATCAAATATAAATTTGGGTTAAGTCAAATATTTTGTTGTATTATACACTAAGAGATAGCAAGGCATCAAACTGTTAAGAAATACTTATAAAAGAAAATTTTAAATTAAAAAAATGCCATTCATTTATTTTTAATAAAGTAGGAAAAGACATTTATTACATTATTTTAGGGGGAGAACGCTTCCATCCAGCTCAAAGACCAGTACTAACACAAGAGAGTTTATTTTTAAGACCCCTGGTTTAGGACGCCATCAAGAGGATAGAGGTAAATAAAATTTAAATACTAGAATATCAGCGCCTGGTGTTCACATATTAGAATCATCACACAATCATAAAGCATATGTTTTACTCTAAAATTATGGTATGTACTACTGTGGAATAGATGAGTGTCATTAGGTAGAGTTTTCAATGATCCTTTGATATAGAGTAATATCTAAACATTTTGAATAAAAAATGTTCATTATAAGTTGTTTAAAATACCACCACTACTATTATACTTGGGAACATTAATCATGTCCTTCCCAAACAAAGCTTAAGGAATGGAATCACTAAGTACCCACGAAAGCTATCATTATTTTACATAAATTTGGGTAATTTGTTGCATATTTTTCTGTCAGTACCATAAAATCTTCACTTGTATTTACAGTACATCTATAGTATATAAAGAATTGTACTAAACATACATCAGGCATAGACTTGGCTTCTCTTTTTTAAAAAGCTCAGATCTGGGAATAAAACCCACAAATGCTGACATCAACTCATATGCCCTAACCACCAGATACCACTTTACTCCAGAACAACAAACCACACACATAGCATTCAAAATACCCTTGATTTTGACCAAGATTATGGTTATATACTGTGCTAAATTAAAATTGAATTGGTATCTCTTAAGCTTGAAATTATTTTGAAATTTTGGTGGCCCTATCTAAAACCATGGATAGAATACAAGATTTCTACTTTGTAAAGGTAAGATTAAATATCATCATCAAATCCACAAATTAGGAGAAAAAGCAATTTTAAGGATTTCTCAACAAGAATTCCACATGAGAATGACAGGAAAAATACCTGTGGTTTACTGACTCAAGCTCAGTCACTAAGAACCTGTGTACTCATATGGATAAGGTTTCATAATCATAGATTCAGAGTCATTACTCATCTTATTCTTCTCTTTGCTTCCTCACAAAGACAGACTGGCCTTGAGCGTGAGAAATTGACTAAAAATTCCCTCCGGTAGATAAAAATATGACAATCATCCTGGAAATGTAGACAAATCACTCTGTTCATTTTAATTAAGCTACCAGTGGGAAACTCTAGATCACATTGAGCTATATTTATATTTTCAGCACAGGTGTGGGAAATTACTAATTACTCAAAGTACTTGGTTAAAACTAAAATCTTACTTGTATCTACATACAAATATTTACTGAATGAATATGTAGATATAAAACGAATAAAATAACTAGATTATTACATTTTAGATAACAAATGGAAAATTAAATGTGATTTAAGGTTTCAAAACACTAAATCATTATTTTAGAAGTAGAATACACCATTTGCAAAATGTAAGAATACCCAAGAGAAATAAAAGCATATGTTCTACATAAAAACTTGTTCCTGAATGTTTGTAGCAGCATAATTCATAATAACACAAAAGTAGAAACAACTCCAATACTCATCAAATGATGAATGTATAAGGAAAATATGGTATATGCATTCAGTACAATATCATTTGGTGAGAAAAAGAAATGAAGTACTGACAGATGTTACAACACAGATGAACCGTGAAAACATTATGCTGAGTGAAAGAGGCTAGACACAAAAGGCCATATATTGTATAATTCTATTCATATGACATCTATAAGCAAATGTACAGAGACAGTACATTAGTGGGTGCCTATGTTTGGTGGATGGGACCTTTGGGGAAAAAGCAGGGAGTGACTGCCAATAAGCATAGGGTTTCTTTTTAATATAATGAAAATGTTCTAAACTTGTAGTTACTCAACTTTGTGAATATACAAAAAACTAAACTGTACAAAAGGACAAATATGATTCTACTCATATGAGGTACCTAGGAGTCAAATTCATACACGCAGAAAGTAGATGGTGTTTACCAGGGGCTGAGGGGAAGGAAGAATGGTGAGTTAGTGTTTAATGAGTATAGAATTTTGGTTTTGGAAGATGAAATAGTCTGGAGATGGATAATGGTGATGGTTGCTCAACAATGTGAATGTACGTGTAGCCACTGGACACTTAAAAATGGTTCAAATGGTAAATTTTTTGGTATGTGTATGTTACCACAATAAAAAATAATTGAACTATATAATTTGAATAGTTGAATTGGAGGGTATGTGAACTATATCTCAATAAGCCTGTTAAAAATAAATAAAGGTGTGTGTGGGTGTGTGTATACATATATAAAGAATATTAAACTTGCCACCATAATGGGTAAACTCCAAGTCTAAAATTGTAAAGTTAAGTGGCTCTGCTAACAGACTCTCTAGCCTGGAATAAAACGGCCAGATACACCAAGGCCAGGATGCTAGTCTTAACATTCTCATTACCCTCCCAGTACATCTGCAGCCTGAGGGACTTTATCCACTACTGTGGCTTCAATATCCATGTGTTGACGACTCTCAAATGTAAATCCTTATATGAGAACTAACCTCTGTTCCTGAACTCCTGCCCATTGGACAGATGCTCCAAAGTTCCTGAAAACCTCTCAAATATCATGTGTTCAAAGAGGCCCACAAAATGGAGGAGCTTAGAAAGAGATTCCTGGGACCCACCACTTACTAGCCACTAGCCGTGTGGTGTTGGGGAAGAGACGAAGTGACTGAAACATTCTGAGACTCTACTTTCTTACTTTCAAAATGAGAACAACAATGCCTCCCTCATACAATTATTCAGATAATTAAACCAAATAAATGCATATAAAGTACCCAGAGGTTGAAACATCAGGCACACAGAAATTTCTAAACACATGTTCACTCCCTTCTCCTCTAAACTTCCTTCTTTATTCTCAAAATTAAAGGTGTTGTCATTTTCCCAGTCTATAATAAACCTTTGTATTATCATTGATTCTTATTTTGTTTCCTATGTTATTCTTCAAATTTTATAAATCTGCCTCAGAAACATCTTTTTTATTTGAGTCTCTACCCTCATTTATCACTGAAACTGGTTTAATTTAGGCTTTGATTATGTCTCAAACGTTGGCATAATTTAATTTTATTTCACCATCATCAGTCCCTCATCCTTAATAAAATTATCTTCCTAAAAAATAAAGCATATCTCCTACTTTAGAACCTCTATTATTTTTGAAACTCAAAAACCTTAGCTTGGTACTCAACATAAAACTCTGCAAACACTGACCCTTCACTCTCCCTTCCCAACTACATCTTCCCACAAACACCACCTCTACATTTTTTACTTTGTGTACTTCTCATCATCCTCTAGGATGGACTCCTGGCCTTCATGCTGCTCTCTCTGTCTAGATTACCTCTACGGCTTTCCTTAACCTGTCAGACTCTAACTAATCCAAATCTATTAATATTTCAAATCACATCTCATCAGGGACTGTTTACTTATATATTGACATAGCTGCTTCCTTATTATGTTGTAAATTCCTAGAGTGTGGAGAATGGGTTATATTCATTTCTGTATCATCCTTAGCACCTGGTGTGGAAGGAAAAGAGCCAGGAATCCAGTAAGGAAGGGAAGGTCTACATCCAGCTAAATAAAGAAATTGGTGTCCATTATAAAAAGTCACAAGTTAAATTTTGCTCCTAAGTAAATGCCAGAGAAGCCTAGTGTTTTGAGCAAGCTATATCCTAAAGTTTTAACCAGTGAAATAAACTGATCATAATGTTTAAAAGCAAACCCTTTCTGTTATTTGTTTTGCTTTGATTTTTAATACTTTACTAGAAAACGAAGGAATTACTAATCTTTATAGGCTTAAGGAGCAAAGAAATGATCTAGCTGCCATATACATCAAAAAATAATTGGTTGAACTAGGAAAGTTTTTGGGTGGTTATTAGGAATTCTACTGGGTTTTAGTGACCAGCCTAGGCCCTAAAATTAGAGTCTCTGATTTTGGAAACTGAGATAAACAGTCAATTCTAAAGCTGAGAGACAGGTACAAGTTTATGGTATCATACCCCTAAACCAGATTACATACCTGTGAAGAGAGAAATCCTATCATAGGTTAGGGGTAGTTTAGCACTCAAGACTAGTAGTCATTGTCTGGAAAAACTACTGTGTATTATAGCTGATGTCACAATTGGCTATCATGACTGTCCTGGGTCAGATCCTTTGCGCCTAATATCTGAACAAAGAGATTGTCTTCTGGTTATTGGCAGGTTTGGTAATCAATGATTCTCCAACTCAAATTTCTGGAAAATGAGCATGAAAAAAAATACTGGCAGGCAGGAAAAGGTGGGATAATCTTTTCTGGGAAATGAACTAGGGTATTTTAGATAAATGAATAAATTGGCTAGGAAATTTTATTCCTTGGGTAATTAGCTCTCTCCTATAAATTTACTTCTTGATTTGCTGACTCAGTGAATTCAAGTTAAATTACTTTGTCTTAGATAAGAAAGTCAAACCAGTCAGCTGTCTGTTAAGGAAAATCTTTGCATATAAAGCACATGGGTTTTTTAATTTTATTTGCCAAATTTCTCAGAAATTATATAACCACATGGAAAGAGTAAACTTTGATCATTTAACTCTAAAACTAAAAGGTCAAGAAAATAGACAATAGCATGGGTAAAAATTTGAGCCCATTTATACAATTCCAAAGATCTTTTCTTTTCCCTCACATCATGCTATGGGGAAAACATAAAATAAACAAAAAAACAAAAAGGAGCGTATATGTCCAAATTTGGCAAAGTCTTGGGGGAAAAACTATACTCATAAATTGTTATAGGCATTACAAATATGTTATATCTTTCTAGCAGAAACTTTATAATATATAATGAGATATAAGATGCTTCACATTCCAAGGAAATAATTCATGGTATAGCCCAAATAAGGCAACAATAAAACAGATTTTCCTAAGTGGAAACTGTAATGGAGAAAAAATGAACTGAAATGTCCAACAGAGTATTTCAGCATTTCAACACAAAAGTGTCTCAGAAACATAATAAATAGTTGTTTGCTTTATGTGTGAGGTTTTTCTCAATAAGATGTTTCATGAAAAAGTCATTTAAAATTGAATGAGAAAATTAAAAGAAAATTCTCTAGAAGAAAAAATAAAATTTTCCAATCTCTAATTTGGGGGGGGGGTCTTTAAAAACACAACTAAGACTGGGGAGAGAAGTCTTTCTTATTACTATGACATTATGAAGAAAAAGTGTGAATTGTAACCAGAAAGGAGAACTACATAGGATATATTTAACTGCCTTTCATATATATATATATATTTTTTTTCATTTATTTTAAGCTTTCATTTCTATCTACTGATAGAAGTGCAAAAATAATTTAGGAATGAGAATGCTTCCCAATAATATCCTACTTTCTAAGTGTTACACACATTAGATAGCATTTACAGCCCATTAAATTTCATAGTTTCTTCTAAATTTCACATAGCTGGTAAAGTGGCAACTATGTGGACTATACGGTATTTTGTTGATTTGATATGCTACAATTTGTTTACTTATTACTATGTTATTCTGTGTTCCAATTGTTTCCACTATTGAAAATGTACTGACTCCGTACTTAGACATGTACCCGATGCAACTGGGTTACTTTCAGCTGTAAGAAGTGGAAGTTTTATTTTTTTATATCACTTGACCCATATGTTACATTGTACAAACAGAAGGTTGAATACATAAAAACAGTGAAGACAGGGAGCTTCTCCCTCTTAAATTAGTTAGGGACCTTGAGTATATTTCATTGCTCTTTAATCATGAGTAATTGTGTTTGGTAATAACATAAGAAATCACTACTTGCTTATGCTCAGAACATGGAAATACTCAGACCAAGTGTGGATTCACACAATTTCAGGTGAAAGTATTATAATTTATTTACCTTCAGTAATTAAGGTCAACTCAACACTCAGGTATCTTCTTTCTCCTTCCTACTTTTTTTAAGAAACTATATCCATGTAAGTTCATTTTCTTAATAGAAATAATAGTTAATATATGTATTGAACAACTACTGTGTCCCAAACATTATTTTAAGCATTTTACACACATACTTCATTATTTAATGCCACTCACATCTTACAGTTCATATTGAAGAAGAAAACTAGCAAACACTAGTGGGTTTTTAATTCAGAAATATATTGATTTTCTTAACAGAGTCTTAAAGACATCTGTGTTCTAATAATTCCATACCTTGCCACAATACTATAATTAAGCAACTCTGATAAGAATATCCTCTATTCACAAAATGCATGATAGTTTACATAGCATTTTAAAGGTTCATTCATCACCTTGCAAGGAAGGAATTACTATTACACAAAATGTAAGGGAAATAACTTCACAAATGGTAATTGGCAGAGATGGAAGCAGAATTCCAATCTCCTGGGTCAGGGGTAGTCTCTTCCTTGTGGGGAATAAGGATGAAGAAGGGCTCACAACTGCAGAAGGTTAGGAAACCACTAACATAGACCCTAGGCCAGGAAGAAGCTACTGCCAAAAGAAAAAGGAGACCTCTGCACAGGCACTTGCTCCAGTCTTTGTATTAAACAGCACATTTCAGTCTTAAGAGCTTGACCACCCTACACACACACAAACACACACTGGTGAAGCACTTAGAAGATGAGAGTAACTGTTAATAAATATGTTAATCTGACTGGTAGGAACACTATGCACTGTTGTTTAATTATTAGAACTTAAATTCCTTATAATGGCATCTTAAACTCCGTACATGTTTCCACATACATATTATTCTATGATTAGAAAGGATAAGATAGTAGAAAATAATACAGAATATTTTATATCTCCTTAAATGTGCAGAAAGCTGGGACACACTCTCACAGCACCTCACACATAACAGGCAGTCAATAATAGCTTAGTACTTTCGCTAGAAACTGAAAGTGAACTACAGAAGTCCAAAAATGATTACAAATACAAATATTTTTAAAAGCATAGCTTCTTTTATCAAATGTACACATGTTAACAATTGAGAGGCATTGCTTCTAAGAATTTATTTTAAACTCTTAATTTCCTTTCACACTCCTTTACTTTGATCAATTAGTGATCTGGCAAGGAAACAGACATACTAGCATCCAAGAAAATGCAACACCTAGTCTTTCAAAAATTTTAATGGAACATTAATAGAGGCACATCAAGAAAGAAGCTCTTGATTATCATTTACCAAGGGTAAGAAGAAAATACATACATTTAATAGCTATCATTAAAACTCACTGAGCAAAAAAGGAATATCTGGGGAGGACAGGGTTTAGAAGAAATACTGAACTTCTGATACACATTCATTTGGAAAATTACTCCAGCTTTCACTGAAATGTCACTCTTTGGCATTCTTCAACTTTATTTTATAAGGAATTAAGTTACATTACAATAACAAAATTCTTCAACAATTCCCACAATTTTAGAAAGAGTTTAAACCTCTGCTGGTGTGTTCCATCTCTTACCAATGACAGGCTGAAATCTTCTTAATGCTAAGAGCTTGTCAAAAAATGATATCAAGTGGATATATAATATATAATATTACCAAGTGTTAAGGTTTTCAAAAAACCACAGGCCCTAAATGATAACTGAAATACTTCATAAGATAAGGTCAACTATTTCCAAGGTAATCAGATAAAAAAAATTAAGAATGTGGTTTTTTGGCTTTAACAATGACACAATCAATACAAAATATATTTTTAAATTTAAATATGTCTTAAATGAGATTTTTAAAAATGTGATGATCCTGTTATCTGAAATGAATCAAACACAAATTTCTATTTTGTCATCTAAACAAATATTCAAGATTTGTATCCTTGGCTTCTATATTCAAATTGTATATTTTTATGATACATGCAAATCAAAATCCCAAGTTACTAAAAGCTATAAATATGATTCTATATAGTTCTCCTAATAACATGTGTTAATTTTAAAATAAATTTTATGAAGAGATAGTAGTAGAAATTATGTTTTTAATTTTCAACTGTCATGAAAAATTAATTGATTACTTCTTCCTCTAAATTGCACTTAACCTGCAAAAGTGGATCAATGGAGATAAATGGGGGTTAAAAATTTTTTTTACACAAGCCCAAAATAGAGTTCAAGAATTAATACCATAAAAAATTTCTTAAATTAATCAAATACATTCATTTTTTTACTATTATTTACTGTCACTCATTGAAAGAGAGTTTCTGAAGCAATGGTTATCGCTTTTTAAAAATCATATGAATTAAGTTTTTTTATAAAGAGCAAATAAAATGGTTTTGCTGATTATATAACACAAATAATTAAAATTTCAATAGTAATTAAATCTGAGCCATCCCTTTTCCCCTTATGCATCACAATATACCTTCTCTTACTGGCTCATTGGTTGATTCTCCTTTTAGATTCAGCATCCTGGAGAAGCCATTGGAAAGAGTAGAGAAAATGCCACGGATAAAATATCCCTGCTGCTCAGACTCCACTGACTCCACTGAAGTCGGCCACGGTCTAACAAACCTGATACTGCAGCGGGGTTCAGGTTCTGAAATAGATCTGGTGAATGGAGCCCGAAGCAACCGAGTGTTGACCAGGTTCAGTGTCTCTGTTGATGTTCCAAGGACCTCTTTAGCAGAGGAAGAAGCATTATTACCAACCATCTTTGGCAGGACCTTTTGTTGTGGTTCAACCAGGTCTCCTTTATTACCTTGCAATATGTCTCTTTTACACCCTTTCCACCTAAAGCTGGGATGTGTCTGCCACCGATAAGCACCCAGTGTCTTTCCTAGATTAGAAACAGCATATTCATTTTTCTTCCTCTTGCTTTTCACTGTACCACAGCATGGATAATTCTTTAAAGTGGGTCCTATCTCTGAATTTGCATATGCAGGTTCTGACAAAGATCTTCCATAGCTTGGAGGACAAGATGATGTTTGTTTCTTAAAGATGCTCATCTTCCACGACTCCATTTTGTAACAACTTCTCTAAACTTTTTCTCTACTCTGCAGTCTTTGCAGTTGAACCACACTTGTCTGTGCAGTCCAAAACATTCGACTGCTTAAGCAGCTTTCTTTGTGTGGCTTTGAACCACAGAGCAGATGTTGCTGCTTAAGAGCTGGTGTCATGTTATTACTCCATTTTCCCAGATCTCCAAATTTTCAGCAGCACCTAAAAACCTCTTGCCTGAAGCAAATTATCTCCAGAGTAGAGAGAAAGTCAAGATTTCCAAAAGATCGTCTCACTTTCTGCAGTAGGTTACATTTCTATACTAGGCTTTCAGGAAATGATTTTTTAAAAAAATAAGAAGTGAAATAAAAGCAACAAAAACCCACAAACACCTTTATGGACCAATGGTAGCTAAATGTTCACCGTGCAAATGACAATGGGTTAAAAACAGATTGTGAAAGTACTCAAGCTGACATTCACACTTTCCGGAAGAAGAAAAAGGAAACTTGCCTAAAAGCTTCCTCGTGGAGTGAGAAGTCTTGAGAAGAGTTTTTAAGGTCTTCATTTGAGAAATTTAATTTCAAGCCAATCAATGCTATTTATACTACAACATATCTCAAAGTTAATATTATTTTTCAACCAATAAGTAAAGTCATGTACTATTTATTTTATTCAAGGTGGCTCTGTAAGAGGAGGAGAAAAAAGCCAGAAGAAAGCCAAAACTTAAAATCTTTTTTAATGTACATTTATACTATGGAGAATTTAAAAAGTATAAATGGGTAGCAAAAAGAACACAGGCAGACCCTATTTGCTATGAACTATAGCAAAGGAAAAGGAAAATCTTAAGACAAGATCTTGTGGCAGCTGGAACATAAGAACACACATACCTAAATAATTTCTAGAAAAGTAAAGTTTGTTATGTAAATCTAATTGGGATAAGCTGGCTGGAAAAATATTCCCTATCTGTTTAATCAAAAAAATTCCTTTATTCCTCTCTGTGCTCCTTACAACTTTAAAAAAAGAGCT
This sequence comes from Lepilemur septentrionalis, assembly GCA_963573855.1. Lineage (NCBI taxonomy): Eukaryota > Metazoa > Chordata > Mammalia > Primates > Lepilemuridae > Lepilemur > Lepilemur septentrionalis. Next base: position 46,059 of record CAUYMX010019826.1, on the reverse strand, counting down.
GACTATTTAAAATTGTGTTAAAGGAAGTACCTTATACTGAACCAAGATGATGAGTGCCAAGGTTTTGGCTAGTTAAGTTTTTTTTCAACTGTCTGCTCATAAACCCCTAAAAATAGGGGTTTCAAATGGAAACCCTGACAGACTTCAGACTACTAATAAAAGAGATATAACAAGGCAATTTGCAAGTTGTTTAAAAAATGATTTCATCTGGCAAACTAAAAAACTATATCCACTTATTTGTAGAATGTGTACAATGAAAAAGAGTTCTCATGCTAAGTTTTTCTCTTATTATGGTAAAAAGACTAAAGAAATTCAATATATCTATTCCTTTAAACATATTAAATGTTCTAGTTATTTCCCTTACCATAAAGCAATAACCTCATTTTCATTTGTTTATACAGTCTCTAAATTTACACATTTGTATATTAAAGAAATAAAGTATTTGGCTTTCTCAAAAACATATTAAATTAGAGAATCTTACAACTGTAGATTTTTTCCTTATTTAAAAAAACCTATAAATGTGAATTTGCACAAAGAAATAAACAATAAACATTAAGTTCTAATCTCTATTTATGGCATATCACATCATTCACAAAAACTAACATATGAGGGAAAATAGATATAAATGTGTATAAATGAATATAAAACTATAAAGTTTGTAAAACAAATCATGAGAGAATATTTTTGTGACCTACAAATAGGCAAAGATTTCTGAGGACACATAAAGCAAAAACCATGATAGGAATACAATAAATATGGCTTCCTAACTGTAACAACTTCTGTTCAATAGATCATTAAGAAAATCAATAGGCAACTACGAAATGGGAGAAAATATTCACAATACAAATATCTCAAACAATTTGTACTAGAATATACAAAGATCCCTACAACTTATTAGTAAAAAGAAAAACAAACCAATTTTTTAAAAGTAGGCAAAAGAGTTGAACACTTCACACAGAAAAATATATTAATGGCCAATAAGCATATGAAAAAGTACTTAACCTCATTAGTAATTAAGGAAATGTAAATTAAAGTCATAATGAAATTTCACTCACATCCACAAGAATGGCTAACATTTAGGGGAATTTATAAAAGCACATGTCAGTGTGGATGTGGAGCAACCAGAACTCTCATACTTGGTAATGGGAGCATAACATGGCACAATTACTGTGGAGTATGTTCGGTGATTTTTGGTTGTTGTTTTTTTTGTTTGTTTTTTTTTCAGTTAAACATACCCTATGACCCAGCAATTAAGCTTTTAGGTATTACTCAAGAAATTAAAATACATATACTTGTACCTGAATGTTCATGGCAGCTTTATTTATGATAGCCATTAACTGAAAACCCAAATGTGCATCACAGTAGAATGAATAAATTATGGTATTTTCAAACAATGCAATACTATCCAGCCATAAAAACAATGAACTACTAATTCACAAAACAATGTAGATTAATCTTGCAGATCATATGCCAACAAAAGAAACTTAACACAAAAGAATACATAAGGTATGATTTCATTTATATGGAGTATTAAAGTAGATAAAACTAATCTATAATGGAAAAAAAAATTAGAAAAGCAGTTCTCAGTAGTGGAGGCCACTGTTAACTAGAAAGGGGAACCAAGAAGCTTTCTGGGTTGATGGAAACTTTCAAGTCTTAATGATGTGGATTATGAGGGTTTATGTACTTGTCAAAATTCATCCAATTGTTCCCTTAAGATTTAAGCATGTCCCTATAATTAAATTTTAGCTTAAAAAACTGTAAGCAACACTGACTCCAGTAGTTAGGAGGTTTGCTTATCCAGTGTTACAGATTAACAAGCTCAAAACCACTTTCTGTATATTCTAGGCTTGAGGAAAGAAGTAATACATTGAAAAGAATGAATAATGAATGAACAAATGACTGAATACCAATACTGGAACAAACTCATATTACGTGCCACTTGATGTGATGAACTGTGAGGAATACAGCATGGCTCATGTGTTATTCCTGCAAAAAATGCATGCCTATATCTAATCATGAGCAACGTAAGACAACCCCAAATTAAAAAACATTTACAAGATAACTGTCCTCCTTGCTTCAAAAATGTCAAGATCAGGAAAAACAAGGAAAGACTACAGAACTGTTTCGGTTTAAAGAAGACTAAAGATAGACAAAAGCAATGCATGCTTTTGGATTGGATGGGGGGATAGCTATAAAAGACATTATTGGAACAAATGACAAAATTTGAATATGGATTGTGGATTAGATAATAGAATCATATGAATGTTAAAAACCCTTATTTTAATAATTTGACTGTGGTTATGTAAGAGAATGTTCACATTTTTAAGACAGGTAGACGGAAGTATTTAGGCCAGGCGCAGTGGCTCACACCTGTAATCTCAGCACTTTGGAAGGATCACTTGAGGCCAGAAGTTCAAGTGGACCTAGGTAACATAATGAGACCCTGTCGCTACAAAAAATTTAAAAATTAGCCAGGCATGGTACAGCACACCTGATGGCCTAGCTACTCAGGAGGCTGAGGCAGGAGGATAGTTTGAGCCCGGGAATTCGAGGTTACAGTGAGCTGTGATTGCCACTGCACTCCAGCCTGGGTGACAGAACAAGCCCCTGTCAAAAGAAAAGAAAAAGGGAAAGAGAGAGAGAGTGAAGAAGGGGGGGAGAGGATGAGACGGGGGGGGGGGCGGGGAGAGAAGAGAGGAGAACAGAGGGGAGGGGAGGGGAAACAAGGGGAGGGGACAAGAGAGGAGAGAGGAGAGAAAGGGAGGGAGGAGAATAGACAGAAGTATTTAGGGATAGAGGGTCACAATGTTTCCAACATACTCTCAAATGATTCGGAAAAAAACTACATATAAAGGTAGATAAACTATGATAAAGCAAATGGGGCAAAATGTACATAATTGTTGAATCTATGTAAAGGGTATATAGGAGTTTCTTGCATTCTTGCAAATTGTCTATAAATTTGAAATTACATCAAAATAAAACATCACACAAGTAAATTTTTTAGAATTTCACCATGAATTCCTTTGAATATATATTGTTATTACTAATACTGTAATGTTCCCCTTTTTGGGAATATCTTTTGAGTACTATAAGAAAATATATGGTTTCACAAATTTTATGGGGGAGAGAAGTTAATCAAGATCATCCTATTAAAATATCTCAGTGGAAAATTAAAATGTCTATAATTTTGATAGAAGTTACACAGTGGGAATAGAATTTGAGTCCTGAAATCAATGTTGTAAAATTGAGAGACTCAATGTTAAGTGAGAAAATAGTCTTACACACCAAATAGGTGAGGTTAAGAAGAATTACGATCGTTTCTAAACCATCAGCTCACTTCTTTTGAAAAACTATCACAATTCTTTTAACCATAAGCTTCCCTATTTGAGAAATATGGAACAGGAAAATATTAAATAACAGAAAAAGAATCAAGTGAAATCAGAAAGCAGAAAGAACCACAGATTGAGGAAGTGACAGATCATACAAGGAACAAAGAAATAAAGGAGAAGGTTCAGCTCTCTCACAGTTGGCTAAAGTTTAATTTGACTTTAAATTATCTTCTATCATTACCAAAGCCTAATGTCATTTAGGTTAGTTCTCCAAGCTTTACCTTTAATTTGAATTTATTTTTGTTTTTGTTTGTTTGTTTGTTTTTTTGAGACAGAGTCTTACTCTGTTGCCCGGGCTAGAGTGCCATGGTGTCAGCCTAGCTCACAGCAACCTCAAACTCCCGGGTTCAAGCAATCCTTCTGCCTCATCCTCCCAAGTAGCTGGGACTACAGGCATGCACCACCATGTCCAGCTAATTTTTTCTACATATTTTTAGTTGTCCAGATAATTTCTTTCTATTTTTAGTAGAGATGGGGTCTCGCTGTTGCTCAAGCTGGTCTCGAACTCCTGAGCTCAAAGGATTTGCCCACCTCGGCCTCCCAGAGTGCTAGGATTACAGGCATGAGCCACCACACCTGGCCTTTAATCTGAATTTAAAATAATATCTTAACATTCTTCATTTTCTGAATTTTTTCAAATATATAAAATGAATGTATGAATTTAAAAAAATTCATAGGATTTATAATTTCTTAAAATTAGAAACAACAACACTAGTACCATTGGATTATTACATTCATTGAGAAACATACTATAAAAGTTGGCTGTTGACTGAAGTATCAGAAAAAGACCAGTTCTGCCACCTCCAGTAACAACTAATTACTTTTACATTTTCTTAATAATAATTCGTAATATTTAAAGTACAACTTTAAGAACCATCTGGTTGCTAAGTCAAAATAACATTTGAATTCTCTAAATAAACATGTAAGAAGTTAAATTAACAGAGAGTCATATTTTAAATTGTTATGGAGCATCTACCACATATCAGGCACTATATTAGCACTACAGCAGTGGTCTTCAATCTTTTTGGCACCAGGGACTGGTTTCATTGAAGATAATTTTCCACAGACTGTGCTGGGGGCTGGGGGTGTGGTGGTTTTGGTTTGATTCAAGCACATCACATTTATCGTGCAGTCAAACCTCTCTACTAATGATAATCTGTATTTACAGCCACTCCCCAGCACTAGCATCAGCCCCTCAGCTCCACCTCAGATCATTAGGCATTAGAGTCTCATAAGGAGCATGCAACCTAGATACCTTGCATGCACAGTTTACGGTAGGGTTTACGCTCCTTTGAGAATCTAATGGCTCCGCTGATATGACAGGAGGTGGAGCTTATGCGGTGACAGGAGTGATGAGGAGTGGCAGTAAAAACAGATGAAGCTTTGCTTACTGGCCGCTCACCTCCTGCTGTGCGGCCTGGTTCTTAACAGGCCATGGAGCAGTACCTATCTGCAGCCCAGGGGTTGGGGACCATAGGACTAGAGGAACAAAAAAGAACAGGACAATTTCAGTCATCAGAAAAAGCTTACATTAAGAAGGGGAAAACGTAGGGTGTTAGGAAAGTGAGTAGCAAGGGGATTTTTACGAAATCTAAAGCATAAAGGACGGAATTGATTTCTTTTAAGAATCTTTTGATCCACAGACAATGGCAGACATTATGGCAGACAATTCTGCCATAATGTAACATGCATTCCTAAAAATCACTGCATTAAGCAAAATTGCACAGTAAAACCACAAGACTTACAGAAAAGATGGAGGTAAGAGAATAATATTCGGAAACTTCGACAATGACACGTTAAAAAAAAGACAAGAAGCTAATAAAAACTGTAGCACACTATTTCACACATGTGTACTTCTTTTAGCACCTGGTATGTTAAAAACCAGGTAAAAATCCACAGGAGATCCTACCACTGTAAGGCACAATAAAAGCTGGGGGGAAGTGGCTCTTATCCTTAGTAAATTCAGCTCTTTAGTTCGCACTTTTTATGTTTTTAGTTTCTTCCCCTTCTCTAAATCACAACAAGAAACCAAAACCCAAACTCATGATACAGGCACAAAGAAACAGGCCCCCAAAACAAAGCAACAACTCTGCTTCTAGACCAGTGCTTCTCACATTGTAATATGTGGATGAATACGTGTAATATGTGGATCTCACCAGGAGATCTTATTAAGATGTAGATTTCAATTTAGTACAAGTAGGGTAGGAGAATCTACCCTACCCTAAGAATCTATAAATACATTTCTAAGCTCCTAGCCTAGGTGATACCTATGCCACTGGTCCATGGGACTAACTGTGAATAACAATCTATAGACAGATTTTATACAGAAAGGACTAAAGGAGTTCTCAAGACTCCCGTATGATTCAGTCAAGTTCATCAAATAGAACACCGTATCAGGCTTTTGAGACAAAGTAAGAATACGTGCCTGAAATGTTCTGTGAGACTGTATATATCACATGGAGATCTAGGCAGTGCTCATAGTAGTGTGCTAAGAAACAGAGATACAGTAATGCTAATTCAACCTCTTCCTTGAAGACAGCAAAAATTACTTATATCATATATATGAAGCACAGTTAAAAATCCAACAATCTCTGCACTTACATTCCTATCAATGTGTATATAAATACAAATTATATATATAGATAGATAGATAGATAGACAGAGAGAGAGAGAGAATCTATAAATAGCAGAACTTTTGTGATGGATACCCCAATTACCCTGATTTGCTTATTCCACATTGTACGCCTGTGTCAAAACATCACATATACTCTCTCTCTATATAAACACAACTATTATGTACTCACAATAATTAAAAATAAAAGATTATTAAAGAAATATTACTTTTTTTTTTTTAGGTCAGGGTCTCACTTTGTTGCCTGGGCTAGATTGCCGTGGCATCATCATAGCTCACTGCAACCTCACACTCCTGAGGCTCAAGCAATCTTCCTGCCTTGGCCTCCCAAGTAGCTGGGACTATAGGCATGTGCCTCAAAGCCTACTAATTTTTAAAAATTTTTTGTAGAGATAGGTTCTATGTCGCCTCAGCTGGTCTCTAACTCCTGGCCTCAAGCAAGCATACCATATCAGCTTCCCAAAGTGTTGGCATTACACGCATGAGCCATCATGCCAGGGCTGCAGTACTTTTTTAATGGAAGGAAAGGAGGCAGATGTTAATGACCATTGATAGAAAAGTGATTAAATAAATCACAGTACATATACACACACAAAGAAACACAAACTTTTAAGAGTGATTATCTATGGGGTATACAGCAAAGAAATCACCTTAGACCTTTAGTTTTAATTTTTAACCATGAATATATACTGTATTCATCATAAGAAAAAAACTAAGATAAATTTATATGGATAGAGGTCCAAGAGATATAATAAAATAGAAAAGCAAGACATACCATAAAAAGTAGAGCATGATCTCACTTCTGTTAAAGATGATCATTAATATGTCAGTATGCACCTAGTAGAATAATATGCATTGAGAGAAAATCTTTTGTTATTTTCTTTTAGGATAGAATTATGAGATATCACTTTTTATTATTAATTTCTATAATATATGAAAATTTATAATAAGCATGTTTTTATTCCTTTGAAAATGAAAAATCTAATAAAAGATATATATTTAGAATCTATCCACAGCAAAAAATTAAAGCCTTATCACTAATCTACAGAATCAGAATTACGGAACAGATAACTGGACAAGTCATCACCGATCAATTAAACCAAGTCTTTCATATTATAAACAATCCAAAAAAGACAAAATGGATTTGTCCATAATTATTTAGTTAACAGCAAAAAGACAAAAACACATGTATATCCTAATTTCCAGCTCAGGACTCCATGACCTGCTTAAATTAGCATTTTCCAAACTAGGATCCATAGAACACAGCTGAGAAATTCAGGCTTAAAGAGCACAGCTGTGACATTAAGTCTCAGATATTCTACTAGTGTTATTTAGTTTAAATGCTAAAATTCTTTTTTAAAGTTTGAAATAGGATATCAGTTTCTCATTGAAATGTTCTTATAGATTTATTTCAACTAAGGGAAGTAAGTAGAGATGAAAAGGTAAAACTTGAGTTTTCTCAGTTTACAAATAGTCTGCCACTACTTCCTATCTTACAACACACCTTTTCTGTGCAAAAATTCTCTTCTACATACCACAAATGCTATTTTGTGTTTGAACACATGACGTATGCTACAATTAATGAGAGAGTTCTGGAATTCTGTTACTAGAACAAGAGAGTACATACTTCTAAGATCAACTCATAAAAAAGCTTTAAAAATAGAATTCATTTCTATTAACCCGAAGAAGATATCTTTCAAAATTACAAAGTGCTTGTTCATACAAAGCTAAGTAATTAATAACAAAACATCCCCTTCCCATCTCCTATCACTGGAGCACATCTGCTTCCCAATGAAACACTTCCTGTGGCAAAAGCTACCTCCCTTCTAAGTATTAGAAATGAAAGGCACACCTGACACGTACACAACTGCTTCTCATTTATGAGACAGCAATATGTCAAGAAGGGTCAAATAAAGATTTTCTTTAAAGATACGTACTGGAATCAATGATTTTTTTAAATAAGAAAACTTTTTAAATAAAAACAAAAGAAAAAAATCCCCAGATGACTCCTAATACTGTAATTAACATCTTCTTTAAGAATCAAAAAACAAAACAAAAAACTTTACAGTTTCCCCCTAACCTCTGATCACACCTCCTCTGTCTCCTTTGATATTTATTTTATTCATCTATATCTAGTCCCCAAATGTTGGAGATTTTCAAAGCTGGGTCCTTGGCACCCAGTGTCCACATTCTCAGCATGCACATCATCATTCACAATTAACATATCTACTTACGCCTCCAGTTCAGACTTTGTCTGCTTGGAGCAACATACTCATATATTCAATTTACCATTTTCTGGCTAACTCAAATTCAAAATGTACAAAACCTAACCTAACCTTTCTTTGAAAATCTGGTCTTATTCCAATGTTCCTTATTCTAACAAATGGCAACGTGTCCATTCAGCTGTACAAGCCCCAAATCTTAGTTAACCGCCCCTCTCACAAGTTCACAGATTTCCTCTCCCAAGTATTATTTAATCTATCTACTTCTCGCCATCTCCCCTAAATCAATCTACCATCTTCTCTCACCTGGATTACAACACCCTCCTAATTTCATCAAACTACATCTACTATGGCCACCTGCAAACCATTTTTCCTACTATGGACAGAATAATCTTTTCAAAATACAAATTTATTGCATCTTGTTTAAAACCTTCAATGGCTTCACACTACTCCTAAAAATCAAGACAAAAATTCCTTAATATAGCCTGGTCCCTACCTACTCTATACCTTCAGGCTCTGTCTTCATATTTGAATTCTTTCAATCCTTCATACTTGTTACTCTCCTTCCCACCACAGGGCTCTTGCTCATATTGCTCCCTGTACCTAGAAGATACAAGATCTTCCTACCCTTGTAATAACCATGCCTCAGACTTCAGTTCATTCCTCTGCAGAAAGTCTAAAGTTTATAATAAATAAATAAATAAATAAAAAAGACTTCAGTTCAAATGTTACCCCCACAGAGAGGTCTTTCCTGACCTCCCTGACCAGGTCAAATCTCCCTATTACAGGCCTTTATAGCCCCACGCATCTCTCCATCACAGCTGTAGTTGTAACTGTACATTTCCTTGTGAGATTCTTAATCAGTGCCTGTTTTAACCAATAGGCTATAATCTCCATGCCTGTTTTCATTTTCCATAGTGTCATCCCCAACACTTAGCAAATGGTAAGCACACAATAAATATTTGTTGAATTAATTAATAAAAAGTGAGAAAGACCTAAAAGTACTAAACTTCAGACTATTATAGAACTGAGAAAGTCCCTAAGCACCTGAGTTTAATATTATCTCTGATATCACAAAGATCACATCAAAATACAGATCATAAAGGGGGTGGGGGAATAGTCAAATACACTACAGGAAGTTGTTTCTCCTACACCAAGTAGTTTTTTGTTTTTTAAAGGATATGAATAGAATATTTAAAAAAGGAAAAAGGAAAAGAACAATGTGAAATAGGAGGACAAGGAGAAGACAAAAGCTACTGCTTTGTTAGAGCATTTTTTTCCCCAGAAATGTCAATTTAGTATATGCACAAACTATTTGTTCATTTCAGATTTTTTAAAATTACTTTTAACATTAGCATCAAAATTTAGAACAAATTTTAAAGAAGCATAAAAAATGTATCTACGTGCTCTCAATAAGTTTTATATGTTCTTTAATGAATATACATTTGGAAAATAAATTATATTCTGAAAACCTGGAATAAATATCAATTTTGGACATCTGATAAATAATCAAGAAACTGTTGCTTTTTTAAAATTTTCAATAGATTTAGGGGCATAAATGGTTTTCGTTACATGGGCAAATTGTATAGTGGCGAAGTCTGGGCTTTTAGTGTACCTGTCACTCAAATAGTGTACATAGTACCCAATAAGGAATTTTTCTCCCCTCACCCCTCTTCCACCCTCCCCACTTCTAAATCTCTAGGGTCTACTGTACCGCTCTGTATACCCCTGCTTACTTGCAACTTAGCTCCCACTTCTCAGTGACAACATGCACTATTTGGTTTTCCATTCCTGAGTTTACTTTGCTTAGAATAATGGCCTCCAGTTCCATCCAAGTTGCAGCAAAAGACATTATTTTCATTCTTTTTTATGGCTAAATAGCATTCCATGGCATACATACACACACACACATACACACATACATCACACATATTTTCCGTATCCACTCATCAGTTGATGAGCACTTAGGTTGATTCCACATCTTTGCAATTGTGAACTGTGCTGAGATAAACATATGAGTACATGTGTGTTTTTGATATCATGACTTACTTTCCTTAGGGTAGACACACAGTAGTCGGACTGCTAGGTCAAATGGTAGATCTACTTTTAGTTCTTAGAGAAATCTCCATATTGTTTTCCATAGAAGTTGTACTAATTTACATCCCCACCAACAGTGTAATAAGCATTCCATTTTCACTGCATCCACACCAACATCTAATGTTTTTTGACTTTTTAATAATGGCCATTCTGACAGGGGTAAGGTGGTATCTCACTGTGGTTTTGAATTGCATTTCTCTGATGATTAGTGATATTGAACATTTTTTCATATTTTTTTTTGCCATTTGTATAACTTCTTTTGAAAAATGTCTGTTCATGTCATTTGCCCACTTTTTAATGGGGTTGTTTTTTTCTTGCTGATTTGAGTTCCTTGTAAATTCCAGATAGTAGTCGTTTGTCAGATGCATAGTTTGTGAATATTTTTTCCCATTCTGTAAGTTGTCTATTTACTCTCTTGAATATTTCTTTTGCTATGCAGAAGTCAAACAACTGTTTCCAATGCAGATAAAGCTAAGCACTAAAAACTGAGGGTTCAAGAGGCAGGCATTAGGAATATTTTATTATAAAGTACTTGCACTACCTGTGAAATGATATAGTGTTTATTTGAAAGTGGACTTGAATTAGTTGTAAATGTATCTTGCAAACTCAAAGGCAAAAATTTTAAAAGTAAAAAAAAAAGCATAATCAATATGCTAAGAAATAAGAAAAAATAGAATTAAATAAAATGCTCCAGTAAAACCAGAAAAGCTAGAAAAATAGTGGAACACAAATATAGGGAAAAAGAACAAGGGCTATGAATAGGAAACAGGAACAAATATAGTATTAATAGATACCGATACAACTAAATGAATAATCATTTTACGCATCAATTATCTAAATGTACCAAGTCAAAGACAGAGATTGTCAGAGTGAATCAAAAAACAAGATCTAATTATATGTTGTTTACAAGATACCCATTTAAATATTAAGACACATATAGATTAAAATTAAATGGAGAAATATATACCATGCTAACACAAATCAAAAGAAAGCTAGAATTACTATATTAATTTCAGACAAAGCAGACTTCAGAGAAAGAAAAATTATCAGGGATAGAGAAGGGCATTACATAAAGAAAAAGGAGTCCATTCTCCAAGAAGACTAATAATTCTTATTGTGTATGTACCTCACAATAAATCAACAGAAGAGAGCGTCAAGAGATGTAAGGCAAAAACTAATAAGAGTTGCAATGAAAAATAGATGAATCCACTACTATAGTTGGAGACTTTAACACCCCTCTATCAGAAATGGACAGATCAAGTGAGAAATATAGCTGACCTAAAGAGCACCATCAACTAGATATAATTGAAATCTTTAGACTACTTCTTTCAACAACAGCAGAATATACATTCTTCTCAAGCCCCTATGGAATATTCACCAAGACAGATCACATTCTGGGTCATAAAACATACCATAACAAATTTAAAAGAATAGAAATCATATAATGTCTGCTCTCAGACCACACTAGAATTAAACTAGGAATCAGTAACATAAAGATACATGCAAAATTCTCAAACACACTTCTATGTAACACATGGATCCAAAAACAAATATCAAGAAAAATTTTAAAAATATTTTGAACAATGAAAATACAACTTCCCAAAATTTGTGGGGTGCAGTGGAAGCTATGCTGAGAGGAAAATTATACTATTAAATGCATTTAATAGTATAATTTATACTATTTATAAATTTATACTATTAAATGCATATCTTAAAAAAGAAAGCACAGAGAGAAATAAAACTCAGTGGAAATTAGGCAGGGGGGAGAAGGGAGGAGAGGTAAAAACCTACCTAATAGGTACAATAAACACTATCCGGGTGATGGGCACACTTATAACCCTGACTCAGCATACAAAAGCGATCCATGTAACCAAAAACATTCATAATATTCTGAAATTAAAAAAATGTATTATATAAAAAAAGAAAGGCCATAATCAAAAATTCACAATTCTACCTCAAGATGCTAGAAATAGAAAAGCAAATTAAACACAAAATAAGCAGAAGAAGAAATAAAAATAAGAGTAAAAATCAATGACATAAATTTTAAAATGGGCAAAAAACCTAAACCGACTCCTCAGCAAAGAAAACATACAAATGAAAAACATACAAAAAGATGCTCCACATCATATATCAGTAGGGAATCACAAGTTAAAACAAAACATACCACTATATATCTATTTCTTACAAAACTAAACATACACTTAATGTACAATACAACAATTGTACTCCTTGGTGTTTATCCAAATGAGTTGAAAATTTAGGTCCACACAAAAACCTCCACATGAATGTTTATAGCAACTTTATTTGTAATTGCCAAAACTTGGAAGAATCCAAGATCCCTTTCAGTCAATGAATGAATAAATAAACTTTGTACATCAAAACAACAAAATATTACTCAGTGCTAAAAAGAAATGAGCTATTAAGTCATGAAAAGACATTACTAAAAGCACATTACTAAGTGAGAGAAGCCAATCTGAATAGGCTATGTACTGTACGATTCCAACTACAGGCATACTTCATTTCATTGAGCGTTTTTTACAAACTGAAGGTTCGTGGCAATCCTGCATCAAACAAGCCTATTGGCACCATTTTTCCAACAGCACATGCTCACTTTGTGTCTCTGTGTCACATTTTGGTAATTCTCACAATACTTCAAACTTCTTCATTAATATTATATCTGTTACGGTGAGCTGCGATCAGTGATCTTTGATGTTACTATTGTAATTGCTTTAGGGCATCACAAACCCATACGACCCCAACTTTAATAAATGTGTTTGACTGCTGTTCCCCTATCTTTCTGCCTCCCCTTGGGCCTCTCTATTCACAACAATATCAAAATTAGGCCAATTAATAATCCTACAATGACCTCTGAGTGAAAGTGAGAGTTGCATGTTTTTTACTTTAAATCAAAAGCTAGAAATAATTAAATTTAGTGAGGAAGGCATGTCAAAAGCTGAGATAGGCCAAAGCTAGGCCTCTTGCACCAAACAATGCTACTCTAATAAACAAACAAATGATAAGAAAGCAAAACAGCCTTGCTGCTGATATGGAGAAAGTTTTAGTGATCTGGACAGAAAATCAAAACAGCTACAATATTCCCTTAAGCCAAAGCCTAATACAGAGCAAAGCCCTAACTTTCTTCAATTCTATGAAAGCTGGGAGAAGTGAGGAAGTTGCAGAAGAAAAGTTTGAAGCTAGCAGACGTTGGTTCTTGAGGTTTAAAGAAAAAAAAAAAACATCTCCATAACATAAAAGTGTAAAATGAAGGAACAAGGTTGATACAGAAGTGCAACAAGTTATCCAGAAGATGCAGCTAAGATAGTTGATGAAGGTGGACAAACTGAATAACAGATTTTCAATGTACACATAACAGCCTTCTATGGGATGAAGATGCCATCCAGGACGTTCATAGCTAGAGAGAAGTCAATGCCTGGCTTCAAAGCTTCAAAGGACAGGCAGATTCTCTTGTTAGGGGCTAATGTAGCTGGTGACTTTTAAGTTGAAGCCAATGCTTATTTACCACTTTGAAAATCCTATGGCCCTTAAGAATTATGCTAAATTTACTCTGTCTGCGCTGTATCAATGGAACAACAAAGCCTCGATGACAGCACATCTTTTACAGCATGGATTACTAAATATTTTAAGCCCACTGTTGAGACCTACTGCTAAGAAAAAAAGACTCCTTTCAAAATATTACTGCTCATTGACAATGTACCTGGTCACCCAAGAGCTCTGATGGAGAGATATACAAAAAGATGAATGTTGTTTTCATGCCTGCTAACATAACATCCACTCTGCAGCCCATGGATGAAGGAGTAATTTTGACTTTCAAGTCTTATTATTTAAGAAACACATTTTATAAAGCCATAGCTGCCATATATAGTGATTCCTCTGATAGATCTAAGTAAAGTGAACTGAAAGACATCTGGAAAGGATTCACCATTCTAGATGCCGTTCAGAGCATTCAAGATTCATAGGAGGAAGTCAAAATATCAACATTAGTAGGAGTCTGCAAGAAGCTGATTCCTGTCCTCAATGATGACTTTGAGGGTTTTAAGACTTCAGTGGAGGAAGTCAGTGCAGATGTGGTGGGATCAGCAAGAGAATTAGAATTAGAAATGGAGCCTGAAGATGTGACTGAATTGCAGCAATCTCACAATAAAACTAACAGATGAAGAGCTGCTTCTTATGGATGAGCAAAGAAAGTGGTTCCTTGGGATGGAAGTCCATTACATAAATTTACTCGATAAAGCAGAGGCAGAGTTTGAGAGAACTGATTGTAATTTTGAAAGAAGTTCTACTATGGCTAAAATGCTATCAAATAGCATTGCATGTTACAGAGAAATCTTTCATGAAAGGAAGAGTCAATAGATAAGGCAAACTTCATTGCTGTCTTATTTTAAGAAATTGTCACAGCCACCCTCAACCTTCAGCAACCAGACCCTGATCAGTCAGCAGCCACCAACATCAAGGTAAGACTCTCCACCAACAAAAAGATTATAACTCGCTAAAGGCTCAGATGATCATTAGCATTTTTAACAATAAAGTATTTTTTAATTAAGGTATGTACATTTTTACACATTATTGCATACGTAATAGACTATAGTATAGTGTAAACATGACTTTTATATGCACTGGGAAACCAAAAAGTTCATGCGGCTCACTTTATTGTGCTACTCACTTTATTGCAATATTTCCTTTATTACAGTGGTCTGGAACCAAACCCACAGTATGTCTGAGGTATGTCCGTACATTTGTCAAAACTCACAAAATGTACAACACCTAGAGTACTGTAATGGAACCATGGACTTTGGGTGATAATGATGTGTCAATGCAGTTTCGTCCACTTAAACAAATTTCTGGTGTGAGATGTTGACAGGAGGTGACTATAGGAGGGAGTAGCGGGTATATAAACATTCTTTATCCTTTCTCCTCAATTTTTCTGTCAGTCTACTACTGCTCTAAAAAAGTAAAGTATTTTGAGGGAGCCACTTCTTACTTATTGCTTCATGGTTCCCACAGAATACTTTTATAATTGCTACAGTCTCCACAATTGCTTCAACTTCTGATTTCAAACAAGAGTGGTTCAAAACTGATAATCAATGTAACTATCTGAACTAGCTATTCTGAACTGGGGAACCAAAAAAAGTATCAGATGAAGTTAATGGACAGCTGGGTAGGTGAGGTATATTATTTTACTATAATTGGTTGGACATTCTTCTTTAGAACAAAAGTAATCATAAATCCAAATAATTACACTCTTTATTTTAATTTTACAGCTGCAGTTATACATATATTTAGAGATGTCTCTTTGGACCATTTTTAATTTAAGGCTTACAAAGTAAACACAGGCATCAGGAATACAACATGATCACAAATCTCTGGCTTATGAAATCAGTCTCATTATAAAACATATTGTATATCAATGACAAGATTAAGCCCTTTTTAAACTCACAGTGAATTTCCACATCTAATTTATAACTCTTCTTCATATTTAACTAATACACATACTTAAGAGTAGAAAATATTAAGTGAGTTTGATGATGAGATGGTACTAAGACTATAAAACTCTGTAACTAAAACCTGAGACCTGGTCTTTTCCTAAGGACTTCTAAATTAACCCAACCCTTTCCTCTCATTGTCAATCTCTAAAATGATTATTACAGCAAAAAGTCTCAACAGCATTTTAATTCTCTTCTAAGTTATTATTTATGATTACACGTTGGGAGAACAGAAAATATGTTCCACTGAACAGACTTAGTTACTTTGCTGAAACTACTTTGCAAAAGAACAAATCTTTATTTTTTTTGGATCTTTTCTCCTCATATAAGTGATACATTCATATTTTGAACTTTAGGTAGGGCTGGAAGGATATTAGAAAGGCATTCTGATCTAATTCTTCCTACTCACTGATTCAGTGATAATGCTTTGTGTCTTTAGCTAGTTTAAGAGGCTAGGTGAATTAACTCCTAAATTGTCAAAGCTGACTTAATTAAACAAAGTAAACATTTATAATACTTTCCCCTTTTTTTGAGAGGAGTAGAGCTTGGAAGAAGAAACTATCTTTATGACCTACTGAGACATTCTAATCCTCCTATCTATTAGAAAAGTCCCTGGTATACTGGGATAATGAGCACAAGTTTAACAGTCAAACAAACTTGGTATATTAGTAAAGTAATACTAGCTACTACAACAAACACCCAAATCTTAGCAATGATTTGGCTGAACAAAATAGAAGTTTATTTCCCATATATGGTCCAATGGAGTATTCAGGATCCAGTCTTTTTCCGTCCTCCACTACATGTTCCCCATCCAACAAGTACACCAGAGAAGAGAGAGAACAAAGAACAACTCACGGGAGGTTTTGTGGTGCCAGTTTGAAAGTGGCATACATCACTTTCACCCATGTTCCCTTGGTTAGAACTCAGACACATGGCCACAGCTAATGGAAGAGGGGCTGAAAAACGTAGCCTAGCTATAGTCCCAGAGTGAAGAAACAACAAACAAAAAACAAGTACGGTGAGCGCCTAAACTGTCTCTGCCACGCTGGAACACATATACTGGCCTACTATTAACATATACCAGTTGAGTTATTTAAAGCATGTTACTTAATATTCAAATGTAAGTTTCTTTATATGATAGGAGCAAAAGTACCAAATGAGAGAGGCAGGGCTAATACACACTTGCCTTTGCTACAACCAGAAGTTTTACTTTTAACTGTTACTTATACATGAGACAATGAATTTACACATAACATTTTCTTCAAAATTTGAAGAAAAAGTTCCACAGCTAAAATGAAGTTTGAAAACACCTGGACTACATACAGCAATAGCAAAGTTGCCCTTACAGAAAAGGTTAGAATAAATGCATGACCCAAACAGTTAGTATGTCTCATTTAATATGCTAACTGCTTAGGGGCCACATAACCTTAATAGGTATAAGAACAAAATAAAAATACACAGATCTAGGAGATGTCACTGATTAAAATGGTTGAGTTTCAGCCAATGGCATCTTTTCTGTAAAAAATATCTTGGCTGCTCAAAAGGTATTTTTTTTTTATCTTTTGGCTTAGCTTGCAAGTTATTTTCTATAATCTGGTTAAGTGAGGTTTCCAAGTAAGTTATAGTTTGTGTACCTATAGTAACTACTACTACAGAAAAGATACAAGTTAGTCTTCTTATCTTCCTAGATTTAGATGGAATATAATCTTTTCATAGTTTGAGTTTTTTCCCCTAAGGTATAAATACATAAGTCCACAGAGCTAAAGTATACAATCAATGAGTATACAATCCATGTATGCATGTTTGCCACACAAACCAACACACAGAATATTTCCAGGATCTCAGGAGGCTCCCTCATGCTTTTTTCTAATCTTTTGTTGCCCCCATCTTCCCCAAACCCAGAGGTAACTATTAAATACTATTTTCACTTCTGTCATACAGATTAGTTACACTCATTTTGAAAAATATAAATAAAATTATACACTATATATTCTTTGTTGTTTCTTTTGCTCATCATTATGTCTGTGAGATTCATCCACATTATTGCATTCATTTTGTTGCTGTGTATTTCATCGTATCATGATTTAACTGTTTCACTGTTTATGGGCATTTGATCATATCCAGTTTTTACCTATTGTAAATAAAGCTGTCATGAACATTACAGTACAAACTTTTGGTAGATGTCTGTACTCCTTTCTTATAAGTATATTCCTAGGTATGGAGCTACTATTCATAGGATAGCTATAGTCAGCATGATTCAAGGCAATATGATGAGGTAAACTAGAGGACACGTCTCAAAGAGTTCAAGTTCCAAGAAAAAGGCAACCTTGAGCCAGGCCAATCCCAGCACTAGGTAGAACCTCCACCAAATTGTACTGTTCTGAAAGGAATAAAGGTTTCTCAAGCATTTGGTGCCTGGAAATACAAGACTGCCAGATTATTCCCATTCATGTGCTGAAATCCCTAAATCTCAAGGGCCTTTAACAAGTAGTACTGACAACTATCAAATAAAGGATTCTTCTCACATTTTTGAATTTGTATTTGAAATTACAGCCACATCATTAAAAAAGTAAGGAATTAGTGATGACAGCCATATACTAAATTCTATTGAGATATAGTCTGGATCTAATGGAAAGAAGCCTGAACTTCTCTTCATCAGACTCTTGTTTTTTTCTTAATGAACCAGCCCCCACTGGGACAAGAACAAAGGAACTGACATTCTAGATCAAAACAATGACAATTCCATCAAAAATGAAGAACCTAGACCAGATGGTGGCTTTCCAACTTTCAGCTCATTTTTTCATTTGGTTCTCAGAAGTTTTTTAAATCCCACATGCTTCACAGAAGCCACACATTTGCTGGCCTAGACAGGAGATTCTTCAGTGTTACAGACTGAATGTTTGTGGCCTCCCTTCACCCCGAGCCAAATTCATATGGTGAAGGCTAATCCTCATTGTGATGGTATGCGGAGGTGGCGTCTTTGGGAAGTAATAAGGTCTTGAGGATGAAGTCTTCATGAATAGGATTAGTGCTCTTACATGAACAAACAAGAGAGCCCCGCTATGTCAGAACACAATGAGAAGACAGCCGTCTGCAAACCAGGCAGTGGCCCTCACCAGACACTGGATTTGCCAGCACTTTGATCTTGGACTTCCCAGTCTCCAGAACTGTGAAAAATAAATGTTTGTTGTTTAAGCCACCCAGTTTGGTTTGTTTATAGTTTGTTTTAGCATCCTGAACTAAGACATTCAGTCTTCTTTTTTATACAGGTCTACATTATTAATATAATTCTCCTAGGAATTACATCCAAAAATTTACCACGTATCTCTTAAGTGTTACAGTCCACAAGTGGTAGCAATATTCTAAGATTATTTGTTGATATAGATGATATCAAAACAATTTCTACATTTAGACTTCTCAATTTCCTAATAGCCTTTAGAACTATATAATGCTGTATACATTCTTTCTGTCATCTAAAAATCAACTTTTTCCCACATTTCTATTCCTGTTCTTTTATGAGATGTTTCATACTGAAAAAAACTTTATTTCCCTCAAACTATATCCACCTACAATGATGATGAGCCATCTCCTGTTAATGGCAGCTATATGTGGTACTGGTAAACTTCAAGCATGTAAGTAATAACCTTATAATTGCTTCATTTCTCCTAGTAGTCCTTGCCCTCAGACTACTAGTAACTGTCAATGATATGCAGTTTTTCATCTCACCTCTTTGGGATTATTTATTATACTGCTACTTCTTACCCATTTCCCAGTGCCAGTTCCTGTGTTAGTTGGCATGATCATTCAGGAGGTCATAAAGCTCACATATGATGACCACATAGACAGCAATCTAAAAATCCTGTTCTTATATTTTCTATTTATGTTTGTTACACAGTTCACTACATTTTGCAATTCATCCATTAAACAAATTTACTTACTGAATGCATACTACCTTGTAACAGACTGAACTGGCTGAACTTTTTTTTTGATGACTTCTACAATATTACAGGGTCACTTTCACTTTAGCCATTCTTTCCCAAAGTGTAGACCATTTCTACAAGTACTAGAATCCTAGAAATCTGGAAGAAAGGACCTCAGAGACTATATTCTGTACCTCTTCATTTTATAGTTCATTATGAAAATTAAGTGCAATTAAAAAAACACTGCTCAGGCATGAATGAATTCAATGACTTGAACAGAATTTTTAAAGCATTTATTGTATCCTCAGAGTTATGCCAAGGATTGGGAATAAATAACAATGCATTCCATATTCTCTCAGTTTAGTTTGGGAAAACAGATATGAAGACAAATACCTGTTATGATGCATTGGTTATTACAAGAATGTAAGTACATACAGAATACAACGGAGACAAAATGGAAACCATAATCTATTCTGTGGGAGATGAGGGGATTGGACAGTAGATGAAGAAAGTTCTGCAGAAAAAAGGCAATTTTCCTAGGTTTTATAGAATGGCTTTTTTATTTAGGTCAAGGGGATAGAGTCTGAGGGCAGAAAAGCATTCCCAGCAAAAAGAACAGCATGGGCAAAGATATGAAGACATAAAACAGCATGATGCATTTTGGACACTGATTAGAGTCCAAAGTATAGGGAGAGAAGCAATGGAAGACAATGCTACAGAGGCAGATCAAGGGAGGAATAGTGAGTCTCTTCCTGCTGAAGAATTTGGACTTTATCTTAAAATTATGAGTAGCTACTGAAAATTTTGAGTAGGCTAGTAATGTGATTACGTTTGTGTTTTTTTAGAAAGCTTTCCTGGCAATGAGCAAGAAATTAGATTAGTAAGGTATAAGGATAAAAGAAGGGTAGACAGCTACAAGTGAAATAATGAGAACTTGAACTAGGACAGTAGAGTCAATGATCCCACTGCTGGCTCCAAGACCTATCAGCAATTTCATTTATCAAACAACTAACCAAATGGTAAGGAAGTACCTGGCTGAGACAATAATCCAAAGAAGTGAATATCTAATTAAGGGCAGTTCTTGTTTGAGAGCTTTTGTTATCTAGAGGAGGTCTTCAGAAACTGAGCTGTGTGTTTAATAGGCACAAGGGGCTATAAATAGATAAAACTCAAGAGACCAGACCTGACAGGGTTAGAAACGCCGGTTACCAATCCTTGACCTTTAGCTAATGTTGGACCAGGACTCTAAAAAGCTACACCCTAGGACTAATGGTAAACCACAAATAAATGAGATGTGTAAGGAGGCTAGCTTCAAGTCTTCTAGGTATTATAGTTCATCAAAAATCTCAAGACTTGAAACTGGATTGTAGTTATTCTGGATTACTAGATCCTCTGGTGTTTGGCTGGAGCAAACAAAAATCTTATTAAAAGAAATATAATATCCCAAGCGTGAAATAATTTCTAGAAATAAATTTTCAAATAGGTCCACTGGTCTTTATTTAAACTTTCAGGCTAAATGTGTTTCAGAATTCAGAAGATCTTAGATTTTAGGAAGGTAATACAGTACATACACTATCTATTATGTTACATCACCAAAGGGATGTAGGGTAGTACCTGTTAGCAATCTGAAGCAAACTGTAACAACATTCACACTAAGTAGGATAAGACTAAATAGGTCTATGTCACTTCACAACAGTTCTGGCCAACAAATGAGTCATGAAAAACCTTAAGTTGTTCAAACATTTTTGATTTTGAAATTGTAGATAAGGGACTATAATTCTGTATAATGTTCAGTACACAAAGATAACTAAGCATACAGGAATACATGAAATCATAAGCACTAACAAGTAAAACCAACAGGCAACAAAAACACACATATTAACGGAAACATTAACAGAGATATCATGTGTTTCAATTACAAGGCCAAGCCTATATAATTGCATGCTTACAATATATAGCTCAATAAAATCCAAGCTTGAAAATTTGGCAGAAAAATGTAAATTATAAAGTGTCACAGTAGATTAGAAAAAGAAACTAAGTACAAATCCTAGAACTAAGACAAGTCATTAGGTACTGCTGAACAGAGAATCAGGTCAAAAGAAACTATATAGAATAAAGCGTTAAAAGACAAAAGTATGAAAAACATTAAAAATAAGACAGTAAGGAGACCTAGCAGTCACAGGGAAAAAATTTAACATGTTAATGTACCAAAAGTTATGGAGAGAAAGAATGGAAAAGAGATTGTTTGAAAAGACAATGACTAAAATTTTTCCATATTCAATGAAAGATATCGATCCACAGCTTCAAGAAATCCAAAGAATTTCAAATAGAAATAAATAAAAACAAAGCCAGGAAATGAAGATGAAGTAGGAAAGATAATGTAAATATATATATATATATGTATTTATATATACACACACAC
Source organism: Lepilemur septentrionalis (assembly GCA_963573855.1). Lineage (NCBI taxonomy): Eukaryota > Metazoa > Chordata > Mammalia > Primates > Lepilemuridae > Lepilemur > Lepilemur septentrionalis. The sequence goes on along the minus strand of CAUYMX010019826.1, from coordinate 23,873 downwards.
AGATCTCCTTTACTACTGCTCTCAGAGTGATTCATGCAGATATTTGCCTTCATTAAAGAAAAACAGGATGCTATGAGAAAAAGCAATTAATTTAAAAGAAAGAACTCCTGGGTATTCAAAATAGCCAAAACAATACAAAAGTCTCCAAAGACCACTTAAAAAACAAAGTTGGAAAAATGTCCTAGAAAGAAGGCCCAAAAAAACGGAAGCAGAAAAAAATTAGAAAAACAAAAGATACACAGATCAATTTAGGAGGGCAGACTAGAGAATGGAAAAGTAGATTCGAGGCTGTTACCATATGAGAGAGAGAGAGAGAGAAGAGGGGGGAATATAAATATACGAATTTCCCAGAAATGAAGTATCAGCCATTGGATTAAAAGAGCCCACCAAGTACTGAATGAAAAAAGACCCAAGCAGGGCACATCGTGATATTTCAAAACATTGAGAATAAAGACATGAGTTTAAAACTTCAAAGGAAAGATGGATTAAAAAAAGGTCACCTCCATAGGAACAAAAAAAAAGAAAGAAAGAAAGAAAATGAGAAAACACTGGACTACTCAGGAGTCACACTGAATACTTACAAAATACTGAAGTCCTATGACACCAGAATGACATGCAAGGATTCAGAAATTTTTATCCTAATGCACCATTTCTTAGGAAGCTACTTGACGATATGCCTCAGCAAAATGAAAATTAATAAAGATAATTTAATAAGATTAAAAGCTGTCTTTTTTCAAAACTTTTCTTCAAAAGGAAATTTTGGATGAACACTTTCCCCAGTTATCAAATGGGTCACTGATGAGCAGGATGATACATGGCAATCATCTGAACAACGTGCAGCGGTTTCAGACCTATTAATTGGAAAATACAATGAAAGGTTCACTGATTTTGAGAATCATGACATCACGCTCAAATCAGCATTTAGCCTCACCTAGTTAGTATCACCAAGGCACCTAAAGAACTACAGATGGAATTAATTGAGCTCTCAGTAGATGACATTTTAAAGTCATTGTCTGATGTTAAGAAAGATCCAACTGAAATATGGAAAAATGCAGAAAACCCACACCTTCAGCAACATGCCCAAAAAATGCTTTCTTGCTTTTCAACCACTTATTACTCCGAAATTTACATTCTCCTACCTAACCCTAATCAAGATGCCCTTAAGGTCACAAATGACTGATACCAATCTACATCAGTGGTCCCCAACCTTTTTGGCACCAGGGGCCGGTTTCACAGAAGATAATTTTTCCACAGGTGGGGTAGAGGTGGGGGGCCTCTGTGGCCTGGTCCCTAACAGGCTGTGGACCAGCAGTGGTCCACACCCCGGGGGTTGGGGACCGTAGATCTAGAGGATCAACTGCAACTGTGGACCTCCATGCTGCAAATAAATACTCAAACAACAAGTAGACACAACAAAGTCATTAAAAGGTTAGTTAACTTTAAAATTAACAAATAGTTTTCATTTTTTGAAATTATTAAGTACCTAGTATTTAGATGTTTACAAAATAATGTACATTTTTAAGTACATCTAATTGAAGTTTCTTAAAAGCGGCCTTATTTTATTACAGCTAAATTAATGTGGCCTTCCAACATCAAAAGTTTCCCTGCCCCTGGCACAGATACTCTAAATAACTGGTTTTACTAATTGCTTAGCCAAATAGCAGAAAATGTTTTCAACCAGTAATTCTAATATATATATCTTTTCCCTTTTTTATAATGGATATATGGTAGATCCTAGTTACGGTCAAGGAATGAATTTGGAAGCCTTTACTTATTCCTCTGATTATGAAATACCATTATATTTCATTTTCTGGAAGAAAGTATATGCTAAGTTTCAACTGAAATTAAAATGGCAAATGATTCATCTTTAACTTTATAAGCATTTTGTACATTAATTGAAAAAACCCCATCAAACAATTTCATAAATTGCTTTTATTCTTTCTATATAGAATATAGGATGAATTTACTCAAATCCTACATCAAGGTGTTACAAAATTCAATGTTCTGCTTTTTAATTTATGAATAAATTTCAATATTTGGCTCAAGAACTCTCTTTTAACTTTCAGTTCTTTAACTCATCAACATCAGCAAGTAGTTTTCTTTTAAGGATCATTTTTAAAATACAAAATGCTCCAATTTGTATCATCCCTTAAGGAGGGTCAAGCATACCACGTATCTTTGAGAAATAGAGTCAAATCATCAAAAGTGCAGAAAGAGAATGTCAGTGTAAGGCTTCACTGGGCACACAGTGTCTGGCTCCCTCTCATCAGCCTCCTCGTGGTTATGGTTACAATTTTTGCCTCCAAAAGAATCACAGAAGAATGTCAGGGAAGATGTTCACATATTCACATATTCAATGTTGTATGTAGTTACAGTTCCTTCAGTTTTTACTACTGTAAAATATATCCCAATGTATGACTTGACCATCCCTAATTCACACTGTACATTATTGGAAAGATCACTTACAATTAGATGTTCAAATGCAGTTAATTAAATAGGAAATATTTAATGACCTTCTATGGGAAAACTGCCATATTGACTGCTGGCAAATTAGGAGTGGACTGGATTACAGGATAGAATATAAGCTTTAAACTCAGAAAAAGATGATTTCTGATTCCACCCACATCTGTCTGGTCCCACTCACATCTGTATAGTTGCCTTCCCTTGAGCAAGACACTTAATATCTCCTTAGTCTTACTTTACTCAAATAAAAATGAAACTTTAGTGGAAATACATTGTTTATGTGTATCTGTGCTGAGTAGAACAGAAAAGAATTGAGTTAATTTTAAAGTAAATGAGTAAAGCAACAATAGGATATATTCAAAATTACCCTTGAAAATTCTCAAATCACTCAAACTATAGTTTCAAAGGTACTCTCTCTTACAGAATCTTACACAACTATTTTTATTTTTGTTTTTTCATAATTTGAACATGGCAGCAAAAACGGTTGGTTGGGCATGTTTAACCAAAAATATCTACATTTAGATATTGGTGGGTATGTTGAACCAAAATATCTACCTTTAATCCTTACAATCATTCTTTGTGTCAAGTGCTTGTGGTAAATTTAAGTCTTATGAGGCAACGTAAATTCTTAGGCACAAGGATAGGTCCCTTCCAAATAGGACACTTAAATGTAGGTAAGAAAGCAATATATCAACTACTTGTGCTAGCTGCTAAGAAAGGAAGTGGTAAGAGGGAGGGATGATAAGAAAGAAATGAAAGAAACAAAAGAAAAATTTAGAAGAAATAAACATTAAAAAATTTCCAAATAGAATTGTTTTACAAAGCGTAATGTCATAAAACTATGTCCTCAGTTTTTCAACATTATCGACTTAATTTTTATTCTTGTCAATATAAAGGATTCATTATATTATGAACAAAAGTAATTTATTTTACTGTTGTAAGGTTTTTATAACACATATACTTCAAATCAGAAAAACGGGCAGAAAAGAAAGTTTGTGGTACTTATTGTGGTCCTCAACATTCGTTTCATAATATGACCTGCTATGAACCATATTTAAAAAGTATTATAACGCTGGAAGAAGGGGTTGAAATACACCAGAAGATTGTCAGTCTATGTTTGTGAAGGAGAATCAACAGATGTAATTGCCACAGGAATCCACACTGATTTATTCATCACGGTAGAATAATCTGAAATTGTTGGGATGGGTTCTCTCAAATGTGTTACAGATTTAAATATATTTTTTCACTGCTTCCTGTTTTGTTATAGAAATTTGACCCTTCTAAGGACTTTTATTCCTTTAAAAAATAATTTCCCTGATTCTCCAGTTGTGACTCAGTCTGGCTGTGTCTATCTGCCCTCTGCCAGGGATCAGCTTCTCTGTGGGAACTGGAAATGTGCACATACCCAAGAAGTGATGCAAGATCTAAACTTTCCCCAAAGGCAGTGCCAGCATCCTAGAACTTTAACTTCTGTACTTCTTCCCTCTCCTAAACCAACTGTGTGCAGATAGAATGCAAATGAAATGGTTGAGCAGCCTCAGAGGGGGAAGTACTGCAAATTATACATTTACTTTCTACTTGTATACATATTAAAGGCAGAAGACTATGGGCCACTAAATTCCTTACCATTTTTCTTTTCTTTTAGATTCCTTTAAAGCTTTGGGAACTAAATCTGTCCATTTATTGATGAATTGCTTAAGCTAGGTCAACACATGCTCATTCACTCTCTCTCTACTGATTTTATTATTTAAAGAAAATAAATCCATTCACATTGACACAGATGTGTCATCTATAACAGCTGTCCTAGGCATATCCACAGACTGCCTCAGAACAAACATACAAATTTGAAAAGCATTCTTTAAACACTTTTAATTTTAAAATAATTTACCCATGTTTAAAAATTTCTTCATTCATGTTTCTATTGTACTTTCTACCTAATGCATTTCTTTGTCTTTTAGGTAATTTTATGTATTTCTGAAGATCATAATTTTATGTTCAAGCTCCTTTGTATTCTCCAAGGTGCCTAACACTACACTTCCATCAAATATATACTGAAACAAATTGAAGTAGTATGACAGGATAATGAAAAAATACAAAATCTTTACAGTTGGAGGGCAGGGAGAAGAAAAAAGATATAGTACTACAGAGTACCTTAAAATTCTTGGGGCATTAGTTTTCAATTCCCTTCCCTATCCCCACTTCCTACCCCCTCACTGCTAAAAATTATTTAAACCAGTGTTGCTAGCATCTCTTAAGTGGTTTGAGTTTTTGTTTTATTTGCATCCATATACTCCCCCACCTCCAACAATCTGTGTTATACAGTTATGAAATGTGCACATGTGTTCTTTTGTCTGTTAAGGGTTGTAAGAATTAGATTCACATAAGTCTAACTTCTGAGACTAAAAAACTATCTTTTCTTTCTGCAAAATGAAGTTTGCCTTTATCCAGTCTGTGTTGATATTAAAGCCTCAGGATTTTGCTGCAATTTATTCATTTTTATCTCATTCATTAAACATACTTATTGTCTATGTGTCATAAACGTTCCTAACTCCCTAGCTCTTAAAGACTACTTTTACATTTTCTTTATATGAAATAAATGAATTGATACAGCTGATATAATGGAGACTCTTTTGGAGTTCAGCAAGAGCGTAATGGATGGATTGCCCAAGTCAGCTTGGGAAAGTCAAGGAAATCTTTGAAGAGAAGACAGTATTTGAGAATAGGCAAAAATCTGTACTTAGCAAAGGCTGATAGGTGAACAGTAGAAAAAAATGTTTATTTCAAATAATTTCTTAAAATCACTGCTACGCAAAGTTTGGTTCACAGTCCTCTCTCTGATGGTCCACAAACTATTATGAAGCTATGTCAAGATGAATACAAAATAGAGAATAAGTACTTAGAAACCTTTATTGCAAGTTGACAGGGTAATATTATGTCTGTTGAACCTAATTTTTAAAATTATGACTTGCTTTTTGTGTTTATTTCATTTCTCTATTCACTTTTACTTTATTCTCTTTATTCTCTAGTTATTCACTTTTACTGTATTTAACAAAGTTAGTGGTTCATAATAGACTGAAAATTTTTTAAAGCACAGTTTGAGAAGGGCTATTAGTATGTGCATCTAATTCCGACTGTAACTCTCAAGAAATCTCTGTACTGTTCTCCATAGTGGCTGTACTAATTTGCATTTCTACCAACACTGTATGAGGGTTCCCCTTTCTCCACATCTTCACCAGCATTTGTTATTGCCTGTCTTTTGGATAGTCAACTAGGATGAGATGATAACTCATTGTAGTTCTGATTTGCATTTCTCTCATGGATAATGATGTTGAGCATTTTTTCATATACCTGCTAGCCGTTTGTATGTCTTCTTTTGAGAAATGTCTGTTAGATCTTTTGCCCATTTTTAACCAGATTATTTGAGTTTTTCCTAATCAGTTGTTTGAGCTCCTTAGTCTCAGATGGGTAGTTGGCAAATATTTTCTCCCACTCTGTAAGTTGTCTCTTCACTTTGTTGATTGTTTCCTTTGCCATGCAGAAGCTTTTTAGCTTGATGTGATCCCACTTGACCCATTATTGCTTTGGCTGCCTGTGCTTTTGAGAAATTATTACTCAAGAAATCTTTGCACAGACCAATGTCTTGGAGTACTTCCCCAATGTTTTCTTTTAATAGTTTCACAGTTTCAGGTCTTAGACTTAAGTCTTTAATCCATTTTGATTTGATTTTTGTATGTGGTAAGAGATAGGTTCTAGTTTCATTCTTCTGCATACGTGTATCTAGTTTTCCTAGAACCATTTAAGAGACTGTCCTTTCCTCAATGTATGTTCTTGGCATCTTTGTTGAAAAAGAGTTCACTATAGATGTGTAGATTCATTTCTGGGGTCTCTATTCTGTGACATTGGTCTATGTGTCTGTTTTTATGCCAGTACTATGCTGTTTTAGTTACTACAGCTTTGTAGTATAATTTGAAGTCCAGTAATTTGATTCCTCTAGTTTTATTCTTTTTGCTCAGAGTGGCTTTGGCTATTCTGGGTCTTTCATGGTTCCATATACATTTTAGGATTACTTTTTCTATTTCTGTGAGGAATGCATTGGTATTTTGTTGGGGATTGCATTCAATCTGTATATTGCTTTGGGTAATATGGAATTTTAACAATATTGATTCTTATCCATAAACACAGAATATATTTCCGTTTTTGGTATACTCTTCAATTTCTTTCATCAATATTTTACAGTTTTCATATGCTTAATCAAAAAGAGATCTTTTTGAAAAAGATCTTTCATTTCTTTGGTTAAGTTTATTCCTAGGTATTTTATTTGCAGCTATTTTAAATGAGATTATTTTCCTGGTTCCTTTTTCAGATTGTTTGCTGTTGGCATATAAAAATGCTATTGATTTTTGTATGTTGATTTTGTATCCTGCAACTTTACTGAATTTTTTTATCATTTCTAACAGTTTTGGAGGGAGTCTTTAGGTTTCTCTAAACATAAGATCATATTGTGTGCAAAAATAGTTTGACTTCTTCCTTTCCAGTTTGGATGTCCTTTATTTCTTTCTCTTGTCTGACTGCTCTAGCTAGAACTTCCAGTACTATGTCAAATGACAGTGGTGAGTGTGGACATCCTTGTCTTGTTCCAGATCTTAGAGGAAAGGCTTCCACTCTTTCCCCATTCAGTATGATACTACCTGTGAGTCTGTCACATATGGCTTTTATTGTGTTGAAGTATGATCCTTCTATACTCAGTTTTGAAAGTTTTTACCATGAAAGGATATTGAATTTTATCAAATGCTTTTCAGCATCAACTGAATTATCATATGGTTTTTGTCCTTTGTTTTCTTGATATGATGTATCACATTGATCGATTTGCATATGTTGAACCATCCTTGTATCCCTAGGATGAATCCCACTTCATCATGATGAATAATCTTTTTAATGTGTTGTTGAATTTAGTTTGCTAGTATTTCATACAGGATTTTTACGTGTATGTTCATCAGAGATACTGGCCTATAGTTTGTGTGTGTGTGTGTGTGTGTCTTTGTCTGGTTTTGGTATCAGAGTGATACTGGCCTCATAGAATGAGTTTAGTAATATTCCCTCTGCCTTGATTTTTTGGAATTGTTTGAGTAGGACTGATATTAGTTCTTTAACTGTTTGGTAGAATTCAGCAGTGAAACCATCTGGTCCTGGGCTTGTCTTTTTTGGGAGACTTGTTATTATTATTTCCATCTCGTTACTTGTTATTGGTCTGGTTCAATCTTGGGAGATTGTATGTTTCCAGGAATTTGTCCATTTCCTCTGGGCTTTCTAGTTTGTGAGCAAATACTTGTTCATACTAGTGTCTGATGATCTTTTATATTTCTGTGATATCAGTTATAATGTCTCCCTTTTCATTTCTGATTTTATTTGGGTGCTAGAAATGAAACTATAGTTATCCATTTCCTGCCATAATCAGGTAACTGATATTGAACTTGTCCTTCTGTGGTAAACAACTAGAAAACCAGGCAAAATATATTAAACAGCCTTTTTCAGATATTAGACAACAGAGACCAAAAGACTCTGATCCGTAAGAAAAGGAAAACATACTGATAAACCATCTATGATAAATCCAGATTTTAAGCTGGAAGACTTTCTAAATACTCATACACACACAGAAAACAATGGTCTCACTGAATTTGAAGAGACAGAAATGGGACTTCAGAGAGACTGAAGTTTGTGGAATTTTCAGGGTAGAATACCAAAGAAAAGGGAAGTACAGAGACAAAAAGGTGCAGAAATCTACACAGGAATCCCGTTGAGTTATTGATTGAATATTAAACTATATGTGAGTGAAATTAAACTTTATGACTGTAGACAAATAAACTGCTAGGGAGCCATAAGCAAAAAAACTGTAACTCAGAAATGAAGGACATTTGAGATCCCTCAAGTCAGAAAGGAAAGAGACTTTGTTGAATATGCAGAGCTTTCTGTAGATATTCCCAAAAGGTTATATTTTGGCAGTAGGAGTAAATTAGCCCTAGAAAAAAGGATACTTTAGACATATCCTAACAAAGCTTTAAATCAAGCCTCAAAACTAGCAAAGTGATTCTCAAAAAATTTACTCAGTCATAAGTAAAGAAAGACAACAAAAATCAAACCATCAACAATGTAAAAATTATTATCCATGTAAAGAAGCAGGAAGGTAAAACATAACCAGAAAGAAAATCAGTCAGTAGGTACAATACCAGAAATGACAGAATTAGCAAAGACTATAAAACAGCTATTATAAACATGTTCAAGGGTCTAAATGATGACATGACAATAAGAGAAATGGAAGATATTTTTAAAAGAACCCAATAGAATTTCTAGAACTTAAATATCCAGTACCTAAACTGAAAAACATACTTGAACAGCACAACAGATTACATGCCACAAAAGAAAACATCTGTGAACATGAAGATATAGAAATCTAAAATATGCCAATTGAAAAACAGAGAGAAAGAAAAAGGAGGGCTAAAAACAATGACCAGTGGTTTGTGGGAGGTTATCAATCAACCCCTAATGGAAAGGATTTGGAAGGGAGGAGAAAGAAATACAATTGAAGAAATAAGCCTTATTCTTACCCCACACTGGGCTCCAAAAAAGAAAAAAAGAAATCAGTAGAAATGAAAACAGGAAGACAATAGAGAAAAGTCAAGAAAACCAGAACTTGGTTTCCACAGTATTTTCCAAAAAACAGAAGCAGAGGGAACACCTTCTAACTCATTCTATGAAGCCTGTCTCACCCTAATTCCCAAACTAGATAGAAACACTACAAGAAAAACTATAGAATATCTCTCATAAACATAAAGACCCTCAACAAAATATGAGCAAATCAAATCCAACAGTTTATGAAAAGAATTATATACCACAACCAAGTGGGATTCTACATATGTAAGACTGGTTCAACAGCTAAAATCAATAAATGGAATCTATATGAACAGGATAAAGAAGAAAAATCATACAATTATATCAATTGAAGACCAAAAAGAGAACCTGGAAAAAAAATTCCAACATCCATTCATGATTTTTAAAAAACTCAGCAAATTTCCCCAACTTCATTTTAAAAAAAACTAAAAAAACCCTATGGTTAACATCATACCTAACGGTGAGAGAGACTGGTCACTTTCTTCCTAAGATGGACAATAAGGCACGAATGTGCCCTCTCAACATTCCTATTTAACATCCTACCATAAATCCTAACTAGAACAATAAGACATGAAAAAGAATTAAAAACTATCTAGACTGGAAAGGAAGTAAATCATTTGCAAATGACATGATTGTCTGTGGAGAAAAATGCAAAGAATCTACAAAAAACTCTCCTGGAACCATAAGCAGTTATAGCAAGGTCACATAATAGGAGATTAATAAACTAAAATCTATTGCTTTCCTTTATGCCAGCAACAAATACATGGAATTTGATTTTTTTAAAAAAAAATATATCATTTACAATAGCATCCCCCCAAAGAAAAAAGTATAAATATAACACAAAGCCATATTTAATTATAAATCTAACAAAATGTGTACAGAATTCGTATGCAAAAGCTACAAAACAATGAGAGAAATTTCAAAGACCTAAATAAATGAAGAGATAGTCCAAATTCATGGATTGTAAGATTCAATATTGAAGACATTGATTCTTCCCAACTTGATCTCTATGTTCAATGCAATTCCAATCAAATTTCTAGCAAGTTATTTTCTAGATACTGACAAACTGCTTCTAAAGTTTATATGAAAAAGGAAAGGACCTAGAATAACCAACATAATACTAAAAAAGAAAAAAGTTGAAGGATCAGACTACCAGACCTTAAGACATACTACAAAGCTATGGTAACCGAGACAGCATGGTATTGGCAAAAAATAGACAGTCAATGAAACAGAATAGAAAGCCTAGAAAAAGACCCACACATATATAGTTAACTGCTTTCTGACAAAAGCAAATAGGCGATTCAATGGAGAAAGGGCAGTCTTTCAACAACTGATACTGGAACAATAGACATCTCTCTAAGTAAAACAATGAATCTAGATAGACCTAACATGTTTCACAAAAATGAACTAAAAATGGAGCATAGATCAAAATGCAAAATGTAAAACTATAAAATTTCTTTTAAAAGAACATAGGAAAAATTCTACATGACCTAGAGTTTGATGAGTTTTTAGATATGACACTGAAAACACAATCCATGGAAAAAATTAATAAATAGGACTAATTGATATTAAAAACTTCTACTTTGCCAAATACACTAAGAGAATGAAAAAACAAGCTGTAAACTGAAAGAAAATTATTTGCAAAACACATATCTGACAAAATACTTCTATCCAAAATACACAAAGAACCTATAAAGCTCAACAATATGAAAACAGATAACTCCATTTAAAAAATGGGCTAAAGATCTGAATGGACACCTCATCAAAGAAAATACACAAGATATCAAATACACATATGAAAAGCTGATCAACATCATCTGTCATTAAGGAAATGCACCAACGAGATTTGTTGTTTTAATACTACATATCTATTAGAATGGCTAAAGTCCAAAAAAACTAACCAATTGCTGGTGAGGATACAGAACAACAGGAACATTCATTCATTGCTGGGAAGAATGCAAAATGGTACACTTTGGAATACAGTTTGGAAATTTCATAAAAAGCTAAACATAGTCTTACTATATACTCCAGCATCATGTTCCTATTCTGGGTATTTACATAACTGTTTGAAAACTTATGTCCACACAAAAACCTTCATATGAATGTATTTTATAGCAGCTTTATCCATAATCACCAAAAACTAGAAGTAACCAAAATATCCTTCAATAGGTAAATAAATACTATTCAGTGATAAAAAGGAATGAGCTATTAAACCACACAAGGAAATGGATAAATCTTAAATGTATATTATAATACTAAATGAAAAAAGTCAGTTTGAGAAGTCCACATATTCTATGATTTCAATTGTATGATATTCTGGAAAAGGTAAAACTAGAGAGATAGTAAACAAATCAGTGACAGAAGAATGAGATGGGGGGTGTGGAATTGGTGAAGTATAGGGGATTTGGGGGGGCAATGGAACTATCCTCTATGATACCGTAATCACAGGTACATGACACTATACATTTGTCACAACCACAGAACTCTGCAGTACAAAATGTAATTCTTAAAGGATATAAATTTAAAATAAATCATTTAGGAAGTCAGGGGATCCCAGGATTGAATGGAGAATGTAACAGAACAACCTATCTCTGATACCAACATGTGCAACAATCTTACTGAAGGTGGCAGGGGAAAAGAGTGCTGCCCTATGTAACTCTGGAAACAAGTGGAATCTATAAGACTAAAAGTAAATTACATATAAGCACCATATTCTAGTTGATGAAGTTGTTCCCCAAAGGGATATGGATTAACAATTCTGAAAGCACTACAGGTGTATATTGGAACTGAGCAATTAAATAAACAGCCTAGGCTTCTCATTGTTGGAGTGGGAGTTTACAGATAAGCCAAGGGAGGAGGGTAGAATGATCCATGTGGTAACAGATTAGAGTTGAAGACCTTAATATGAATTTATGTTTAGCTCATATATAGATGGTTATACACAGAAATATTTATTAGTAACTGGATATAAATGGGTTAGTATGCACACATCGATTTTCTTGCTCTGTCAGCTGAGAGAACCTAGAAGCAACAATGCTCCAGTACAAACAAATATACCTAGTGCCTAGATTTTGGTTTCTAATACCATTCTCCAAGAAAAGGAACCAGGACTCTTAGGAGAAATGGCTGATTCTAGGAATGGGACAGGGGCCATATAAGATGGGCCTGGAGCATCTTGAAGAGCCAAAAAGGATGTGTTCATACAAAAGCACAATGATGGGGTTTGTCAGACAGACAGGGTCCAACTAAAAGAGCCTCAATAGCCAAAGCTAGCATAATTTGAGCAATAGGATATATAAAGTACAATTGGGTAATAAGCAAAGTATGAATGAATATCCATGAGCCTACAGTGATATAAATAAATGGGTGTAGGACAAATCTGCAGAACGATTTCAAATAATTTATGTAGATACTCTATTCTCAAGGAGGTGAAGTATAACACTTCTCACTCCTTAGGTGTACTGAGCACAGCAACTTCTTTCCAAAGAGTACAGTATGGAAGGAGGAGAAAACAAGAGTAAACTTACAGTGGAGAAACCTGACAAACACTACCTCAACCAAATGATCAAGGTTAACAGCAACAGTATTAAGTCATGTTGACAGTATGTACCCTTGACATGATGTAATGAAGATGTCACTTTACCTCTGTGTCTTCCTCTGCATAAAATCCTAAACTCAGTCTAATTCTGGGGGAAAAAAACCAGCAAATCCCAACTGAGGCACTTCTACAAAATACCTTATCAGTACTCAAAACTGGGAAGGTCATAAAAAACAAGGAAAGTCTGAGAAGCTGTCACAGCCAAGAGGGGCCTAAAAAGATATGACAACTAAAGTTAATGTGGTATCCTGAATGTTATTCTGAAACAGAAAAAGAACATTAGGTAAAAGCTAAGGCAATCTGAATACAGTATGAATTTTAGTTAATAATAATTGTCAACACTGGTTCATTAATCGTGATGAATGTACCATATTAATGTAGATGTTAATACAGGTAATAGAGAAATTGGGTGCAGGGTATTAATATATAGGACCTCTCAATACTATCTTGGTAATTTTTCTATAAATCTATGACTATTCTATTATTAAAAGTTTATTTTTAAAAATCATAAAAATATCAATAACATAAAAAACTGGTTCTTTGAAAAGACTGATAAATTTGAAAAAGCTCTTACCAAATCAATCAAGAAAAAAAAAGAGAAGATACAAATTCTCAATAACAAATGAAATGGAGTATTACTACAGATTCTACTAACACTAAAACGATAAGCAGATGGTATGAACAGCATTATGCCACTAAATTCAACAGTGTAGAAGAAAGGTATATCTGTATCTTATCTGACTTGAAAACTAGGCAGCAGAATTAAATTTCAGTGGTTTCTTCCCTCCAGCTTCAATTGATGTCTTTGGCTGTTTGTACATAGAATAAATTACATTTCTTTTATTTGTAAGGTCTCTTTTCAGGATTATTTTAGTATTTTCATGTATAAACATTGTAGATGCTTCTAGTTGAGAAACTAATTAAAACTTGTAGTTGGAGTAGCAATGGTACCTTCTTTCCCTCTTCTTCCCCAGTATCATTTTTTAGTACCAGATAATTATGTAAGAGTGGGAAATAATTATTTCCAAAATTAATAACGTATCATCTTTCTTGTGTGTTCCTGCTACTTGGCTCAACTTTGACTTTAATATGCCTTATGAAAGAAGCTAAATACCATCAAGATAACTCAAAACATTTCAGTAAAATACATGGCTTTTATGTGATTGGTTATAAATATATGGACAGACTAGGGGGTAGGGGGGGTAAACTCACAACTAATGGACATGGTGAGTGTTATAGAGGGGAAGGGTATGCCTCTAATCCTCACTTGGGTGAGGCAAAATCATAAAATGTAACCAAAATGTTTGTACCCTCATAATACCCTGAAATAAAAATTAAAAAATAAAATAAAAACCAAATAAATAAATATATGGAAAGACTTTAATCTGGCACCTTATGTATCTCAAATCTACATACAACAATAGGATTTTACTGCAGATTAGAGCATCCAGATTAGTATTTCATAATCAAATTCTGAAAACTTCTGGTGAATGATCACTCATTCTAGACATCCTTTGAATCTGAAACTATCTTTTTTATAACAAGCAATTTTGCAAATGCTGAATAGCATATCTGGCTTTGTTTTTTACCCCTAGAAAACTGTGGTTATTTTCTGTCATATGAATAAGAGATTGTTATTTATTATCTACATTAGCTACTTTGTTGGGCTGTCTTTGTGCATAGCAATGTGGTCATTAGTTGAAGTTGTATGAATGAGGGCGATAAGAATAGATCATCAGTTGCAGGAAGCCTGTCAGAACACAATTCCCCTTAAGATGTGGTAGTCATTATTATCATTCCTGTATGCTCTGTGTCCTCTTGAGAGTGACAAAAACACAGTAGATTGCTGCCTATTTTGATAAAACTTGAGTTATCACTTCAATAAGACTTGTTTTTCTTCTCTCACTTCCAACATGGTCTGCATTCGCTGCTTTCAATTTTCAATCTTAAAGCTCCTTTCTTCCTCCTTTCCCCACTTCTCTCACTCCCTAACCTCTTTCCCTTCTCTTACCTTCTTTGTCTCTTCCAGATCTTTCAATCCTCCTCAAGTTACAAGAATTGGCCTCCTTGCTACTTTTTTTTACCCAGTAAGGAAAAGGAGTATTGTAGAAAAAGCTGAGTCTTTTGAATTAGACTCATATGAGTATGAATTTTGGCTTTATCAAAGAAAGTCACTTCATTTTTACAAGCCTTACTCAGTGGTGTTTCAGAACCAGCTCCCTCTGACTGGAGAGCCAATTGTGCCTGTCCCTTCTTCCCAAGTCCCTTTACTGACTTCACATTGGCAACTTGCAATCAGCCATAATGGGAGTATTTATACTACAGAAATCAACAAATGCTAAAATAAAAACTTTTTCTCCCAAAGAACCAGTTGTTAAACATCTACACATCACTGGCTTTGGTTTCCACATCTCTAAAATAGGGCTAACAACACCAACCCCACAAATATGTTGTAAGGATTTCAAACAGTATCAGCAAAACACCTAGCAAAATTCTAGACACATAAAAGGACTTAGTATGTGGCAGATAGTAATACTGTTATGGTATTACAAATGAAATCTGGCCACATGAAAGTACAGCATAAAAAAACCTAATAAGTAATGAAATTACAATGTAAAAGTACAACAAAGCAGTTGAACTTCATTTTAGTAGAGTTGCAGGGTCCTTTAGCATCTACAAATGGAAATAATTTGTGCAGTATTCCATATAATATCCCTCAATTAATAAGAACAATTTTTTATCTTCTATTTTCCAGGTTCTCTTTTAATTTTCTCCTCTGTTCAAGTTGTAAGCCATTACCACATACCCTATAAATGTAAACTTTCTGAGTAGCATGAAGAGATTCAGAAAGCCACAAGACCTATGAGAAAGTATTGTAAAGGAGAAGTCATAGATAAAGGTAATTTAGTAACTACAATTAACTAGATAAACAGGTGAGCACCTGTTCACCATTTCTTCTGACACCAAGATTTTGGCTTCCACTCAAAAAAGAGAAATTTAGCTTAGGTATGGCAAAGCAATCTCAAAAATTATTCTTATGTTCAATAAGAGATTTTTCTCCCTCATTAGAAACATAAGAAATAGAATAGATTACAAATATTGGGCAGTATAAATGTGATAATCTCCTAAATGAGGAGGGGAGAGGAGAGTGCAGGAGAGTATGACCAGTGATCAGTCTTTGTAATCTCTACTTCTGGAAATTATGTTTGAGGTTTTCACAATGCTTTTTATTTAAGCCTTCAGAAATTTGAGTAAAATCTCTTGCCTACAGTTTATGCATGATAAATTGACTTGTAATACTTCATATAAAAAAGATCACTTCAGAGGCCTCCAAAGTATCTCAGAGGAAAAAAATATTTATGACTCTGTCTAAAAAAAGTTTTTCCTCTTTCACTAAATAATGATTTAAAAGGTTTTCTTTCTTTATCCCCTATAAATGAATACAAGGTCTTCATTTCAGACCACTGTGTTGTAAACATCACATAAATGGAATAAATTATTAAAATAATTTTTTAATTTTCACATTCTTTAAGTGGTTAGTACCCGTGTTTCCCACTCAGACCCATATATCCTCTGACGTTGATTTATTACGCATATTGAAGTTAAATTTTTAATGGTAATCTAATGTCTAAATGTTTGGGCTGTTAAGATGCCCTCAAATTCCTTTTTTATTACTGACAAGTCTTTTATAATCACTAACGTTCCTAAAAATCAATTCAATAAGCAATGCTCACCACAAAATTTGAAAACTATAGTCACAAAAGAAAAATAAAACCCTTCAATATGAGATTCAAATTTTAGCTCTGAATAGTTTGAAACTTAATCAAGATTGGAAATGTTTTTCTAGTCTAAAACATAATTGGATATAGGGCATTATCCATTATTAATTACAAAAAATATTTATAGAACATTCATCATTATCCTATTCTGTGGTCATTTAAATTAGTTATTTACACTGTAGATGTAGGCCTATTCCTGGCCTATCTCTCTGGGATCATCTTACACCACTCCTTTCCTTACCCTCCATACTCAGCATTATTTGCTTTCTTTAGTTTATCTAATAGACTATCTTTCCCCATTTCACAGGGTCTTTCAGACTGGAATGTTCTCTCAGTGCCCTCTGCACTTCAATCCCAACTCAAAAATCAATTTCTCAGAGAACTCTTCCTGTATTTCCCAGTGAAGGTATTGTTCCTGTCTAGTATATTTGTTCTAATAGTGGCATGTTCCTCTCCTTTACAGTACTTATCAGTTTATATTTATACATTTTCTGTCTGTTTAACTAACTAAACTTTAGGCTCCTTGAGAGCCAGGACCTCGTCTATTCCTGCTTACCATTATCACCTCAGCATGTAGCACGATCTCTGACACATGGTCGGTGAATAAATTAATGAATGAACGAAATACATACAAAGATTATTACAAATTAAGCTGCAAGATTTATAAATCGATATTATTAATACATGCAATTCAAGATCACAGCATAATTGCTGAATCCCAAATAACATTGATCTGGATACAGTATTATCAAAACTTAAGATGATAATATGGAAGCCTATAGGCACCACTTGAAAGCATTAACTTCTAAAGACATAATTCAGACCTTGTGTTTTCTGAAACAGCATGGAAACTTTCATTCTCAGGCCGCATCACACCCTGAATCCATGGTACTGTTCTCCCAGCTATTTGTGTTACACACTGTTCTTTTAAAATACTGAAGAAAATATTCAGATGAAGAAGATTTAGACTGGTTTTCTGTACGAAAGCCTACACTGGTAAAACCCCTAAAAAGAACTTTAAAATTGCAACTAATATAATATTGACTTAATATTATATGCTTACCAACTCTAATGAAGCAGATATCAAAAAGATTCTCAGGCTGAGTCTAAGCTCAGTGAAAGAGAACAGTGAGGAATTTTTTGTGAAATTTCAGCAAAGGTGCAAAACCCAGGAAGATGATAGCACTTAATATATTTGTTCACCTTGGTTAAATGGCATGAATTTACTTTATTTATGAGAGCATTAAAATTCTTATTCTATGAACAACATTAAAATTTGTTCATCCTAATGTATAACTAAACTAAATGTCAGTAAGGGGATACAGCATAGGTAAAATGACAGTATACTGAGAGGCAAAAGAACAGTGTATTGAACATCTGTGTCTACCTATATTACTAAACATCTATGTAACAAGCCTAGATGTAACAGTGTATAAGAGGCAAAGAAACTACATAACTAGCTCTGACAAAAGTTTGACTTGGATACTTTTTTAGACATTGGATGTTTTTCACCCTGAAAATAATCACCTCACTTTCTACACCATATGAAAATTGACAGCTTTGACATTATAAGTTTTTAAAACATTTGAACCAAATGTAAAGAAATGTAAATTGCCATCACTATTAGTATTGTTTGAAAATATTAAAGATTGGAAATGATACCACATACCTTCCCCATCTTTAAAGCAGAAGAAAAGTACTAACTACACATAAATTACTTTCTAATAAAGATTAGAGTATAATAATAGTCTAACAAATAAATTACATTAATTAATTTACTATTAATTATAGCTATTATTATTATTCATGTGTAACTTATTTCAAAAGAATACCAGTGTTTAAAATAAATATGTGTAACTGGTGAAAAAGGGCATAATTATTACATGCACATGTGCTCATGTATATATAGAATATTTCTGGATGGACAGGGTGGCAATAGTGGTTGGCTCTGAGAAAGATCCCTATGAAACTGAGGAGTCTAGGATAGGAAGTAGACTTCCCTTTCATCAAAAACTCTTACAGGTGTTATAATGTTTCTCATACTCATACATGCCTTTTTCCAAAAGAAGTTAATGAAAATTTTCAAAGTTAAATTAATAGCATTAACTATTCCCATAAGTTAACAAAAAGGGAAAAAAATACATGTCAAAATCATGGAAATGAAAGGGACCAAATATCATTCTTTCCCATTTTATTAATGAGAAAACTAAAACAATAGTTAAGATAATTTTATTATTCCAAAGTTAATAGTCAAGTCAGTGGAATTAGTTCTAAAATCTAGGACCTCCTGATTCCTAATAATGTGCCATGTACTATATAATTCTCACTATCTCATCTTAGTAGAGAACAGCAAAACTTGTCTAAAAGTTTCTTGTGATTTAGGTAAGCAATATACAGCAATCACAATATGACAATGATTTTTACTGATTTGAAAACAGGCAACTCAGAAGCTGAAATCTGGAAAGGATGATTATTTTTTAAAGTAAGCTCAGGAAAGAGCTGAATTTAGCTCATGGAGGAACTAGCTACTGCCTGTAATTGCCCTTGGAAAGTAAATGACAAAGTCAAAGAGTTCATGCATGAACATTTTACACTTTAAATTCAAAAGCAGAAGCAGGAAATTAATTAGCTTCTCATTTATTATCTATTTTGGCCTTCTTGACTGACCTAATAACTCATCCCCAATACAACCTAATCATTTAGAGAATTTGGTCTAGAAAGAGTTTAAACTTCATCTAATCTGTGGAACTCATTTTATCTTAGGTGCCACCTGATAAGAAAAGTCCCCATTAACACTTTTCCTCCCCAACATCCTTGCTTGAAAGCATAAACTGGGCCATCATTCAGATTATGTGTGTTAGAAAAGTACATCTTTTATCTCGGCAAAATTTGATGAAAGGTTTTAAAATTTTCCAACTTAATGGTGGAAAATGTATTACCAGGCAGGCACACAATAACACTGATGGCAAATAAAAAGGAAAAATGAAGAATACTATTAATAGAAGAAAGAATCCTGAAGCCAACTTCCAAATAATTAGCATATAGAAAAATATAGATAGATGAGGGATACAGATACAGTACTATAAAAAGATAACTAGGAAAAGATACTATCTGACCTAAATTAAACATTTAGAGAGAGGTCTAAGAATATTGGTGACATTTTTCAAGGACAGAAAAAGATGATATCCTAATGCTTTTTTCATATCATACTAAGTTATTAGAGAACGAAGATTTTTCTTGAATATTTCTTGGAACAAGCTACAAGCAAGTAAGAGGCTGCATCAACTAAGTAAAATCTGTCCTAATGTCACTGCATCCCTTAAAAGTAATTTCCACAAGGAATGAACTATATAGTCACAGACATAAGAATAACTGGGAGAGGGCTGGGCACGGTGGCTGACGCCTGTAATCCTAGCACTCTGGGAGGCCGAGGCAGGCGGATCGCTTAAGGTCAGGAGTTCGAAACCAGCCTGAGCAAGAGCGAGACCTCGTCTCTACTATAAAATAGAAAGAAATTAATTGGCCAACTAAAAATATATAGAAAAAATTAGCCGGACATGGTGGCGCATGCCTGTAGTCCCAGCTACTCGGGAGGCTGAGGCAGAAGGATCATTTGAGCCCAGGAGTTTGAGATTGCTGTGAGCTAGGGGGACGCCACGGCACTCACTCTAGCCCAGGCAACAGAGTGAGACTCTTTCTCAAAAAAAAAGAATAACTGGGAGAGAGTAAAGAGAAAACTCTTTCATTTTTTTTTAATTTTCTTTTTCAAAATGTTAGACTTCATTACAATATCAAATGCTTATTTCTTTTTTTTACAAAAGCTTATTTTTGTAACTGATATACTGGAAAGCTTTACACAATGATTAAAATTCCTCTCCTATAATGTGAAAGAATAAAGATCCAATGATAAATTATTAGCTTCCTTCTGAGTTTTAATGCCGTGGTTTCAAAAGATCTATAATGTTTCAAAAATATATTTCTTCAATTTCGGGATTTTAATCCCTACTTCTAGGCAAAAGGTAAGAAGCAGTGGTAAAGGTATGCCACTGTGCTCCAAGGTTCAGATAAAGAGAATAAGCTCCTTCTATACCTGTTATACTCCATCAAGATCTCATAGACTCCTTTGAAGATCTACTGAAAACCATCTCCCCAGAAAAACGCACCTAACAACATCTGTACAGGTTGCATAATTTCGGGGAATACTCAAACACCAAATCAGGACTTTTGCCCTATAAAGAATAATAGGTTTATATACTTTCCACCAAGGCAAATGCTCGATGTATGCTACAACGTGATTATGGCCTTTTGTGTTTCATTTATTCTATATATTCTATGGTAAAGGTCATTATCTCTGGAAGCATGACTACCAAGAATGGCCACACTGCCTTACTGGAGACAAAGTGGACTGTTAGAACTGTTTCCCATTGATCATTCCTCCAGGGCAATGGTTTGAAATAAGGGCTATGCATCTTCTAGGAGGCACTTTGGAAATTTGCTGACATGTTTTTGGCTACTACAGTAACTGAGGTTGCTGCTGAAATTTAGAGCTCTCTCCTCTCCTAACCCTGGAGACAGAGGGGTAGGAATGCATGAGTATTCCCACAAAGTGAAGAATGTCCTAATGTCCTACCAGACATGCATGTGGGTAAAAATCCATTCATAATTATCTAAGCCTGAAACTTAAATCTGTTCTACATATAAATATAAGACATTTTTACACAATTTTGATATACTCTGAGTTTCTAGAAATGCAATTACCAATTAAATAGATGAAGATCGTATTTTGTTTTGTTTGAACTTTACCAAGGTTGCTTACCTTTCTGAAAAATCACATCACCAACAGCAACACCCCTGGGGTATTTGAGCTGTCAATGAAACATACCTTTATTGATCTGCACTTGAAAACGCCACAGTTATGGTGATTCTATATACATGCATTTGACTACCTCATTATGTCTGCTAGTGTAGTATGCTTAAGCATTTACATATTGAAATACATATTTTTTATTCTAAATTATTTTCCTTATTATTTCTTATTCATATTACTTAAGTATTACTGTGTAATTACTTTTGACTTATATGTGAGGTAGTTTACACTATATATATCAATTTTACTTCAGGATTGGTTAAAGAGAGCATCACAAAATACTTGCTCTAACAAGTGGACAGAGGTGTGATAGCATTGAGAGCCACTGATCTAGGGACAATAATATTAACTTTAAATGAAAAATCTGTCTTTGAATAACAGAACCAAGTAAGACAGCAAATTTACGCAGATGGTTATTCATGGTATGCTCCCTAAGAGACTGTGAAACAAAAAGCGACTACAACTTGGGAAGGTTACTACTCCTGGCACTTCACTCTCAAATCTCCCCCTCACCCCATTTATGCAAAAACATCATAAAATATCTCCAAATGGGCCGCCTGATTAAAATAGCTTATGTTACGTACTGGGTAAAGAATTTTGCCACAGAAACTGTTTATAACCTATTCTCTCTAGCAGGATCTAACCCACACCGACCTGTTCACCTCAACTATACACATAAAACATTGTCTAAATGAACTCAAAGTATAAGCTACTCCATTTTCGAAATGGTCAATCTTTTTTTCCCTCAAAACAACTAACTACTTAGACTTCAAGTCTGAATTTCCCAGACTAATATTTTAGGCAGGTCACTCAAGTACCAATTATTATTTTCATTCTTCTTTGGGGATAGCTACTCACAGTATGAGACTTTGCAGTTAGCCTTCACTCTGTGAACAGGAACCAGTTACCAGTTAAATTAAACTAAACTCCACGGTTCTGGCGCTTCTGAAAACAAAACCAGTACCCCTGTGAGAGTAAGAGTGAGCAGGTACAATGTGCTGAGAGATCAGATTATTTAAAAGGCCTAATGTTTTATTCCTCTTCTTTCCAACTCATGTCTTAAGGAGTAGAAACTGCTTTTGGATGGTACAGACATATAATGTGTGGATTAAAATACTACATACTTTCAGGAACAATTGATATGGAGCAGTGTATAAATTACTGATTGCTAAGAATAATCGATTATTAATTCAAGGACATAAAGGTAAGCAAACATGAGTATATGCCAAGAATTTAGCTGAAATGAATATGCTGCCCCCATTCAAAGCAGCTGAGACAGCTTCATAAAAAATAAGTGAAAAATGATGAAGGAAGAAATGGAATGACAAACAACTCACATCAACAAAACTAAAAAAAAAAACTGACAATTTTAAACAGAAAAACACCCAGGCTGGTATGTATGTGTATGTGTGTGTGAATACATGCATGTAAAAGTGTTTGTGTTTAATTGTAAAGAAATGTTGATGTATGAATGTTCAACATTTAAAACCGAAAGAATTAAAAAAGTGCTAAAGATAGGTAAGAATTTATGGATATATAAGATATATAAAAAGATCATGAAATATGAATAAACAGAATGTCCTTCAGAGAAAAAGAACAAATCAAACCAGGTTTAGAAATGAACATAGAATGACCAACTGTAAAAAAAAAGAACCACCAGAGAACTCCCCTTGAAAAGTACGCTATAAACAGGAGAGAACATTTTAAATAGTTACACATGTGAATACATACTAAAAATATTTTGGTATTTATTAAAAACTCCCTGTATTAAATTTAGTATTAATATAAAATACTCCTAAAATTTTGTTCCTAATTAGAAATTTCCCTTGCCTGACTATATATTTTATTACAATGAAAGAATTAACTATAAACTTAGCTCTTCCCAAAATAGCAGCTTCCTACCAAAATATATGTACACTATGTCTTTACATACTTCTTCAGGGAAAAACCACAGAATTTCCCTATCTCAATTTAGTTACATCCTCAGACGATTTACTACATCTTTATAAATATTAAAATAGAGAGAGGAAATTCTTCAGTCTACTTCATAAATGTTTAATTCTCTAGTCAACAATTTATTTCCTATAAAATGCAAGTCAAGAATCCACTTTAAAATGTCTTGAATTTTTTTTAGCAACAAGGTTACAGGGAATACTGCCTTATTTTCAATTTATCCTATTAAGAAATGAAGAGCGCCAATACCTATTCTACAGGAATTATTCCACAACATTGAGAAGGATGGACTCCTTCCGAATTCATTCTACGAAGCGAACATCACTTTAATTCCAAAGCCAGGAAAGGACCCAACAAAAAAAGAAAATTACAGACCAATATCCCTTATGAATATAGATGCAAAAATCTAGGTCGTGGAAACAGCCCAAGTGCCCGTCAATTCATGAGTGGATTGTTAAAATTTGGTATATGTTTACAATGGAATATTACTCAATTTTAAGAAACGACAGTGAGCTAGCACCACTTATATTATCCTGGATTAAGCTTG
>CAUYMX010019824.1:0-82720 GCA_963573855.1 Lepilemur septentrionalis | reverse complement strand
AGTAGTCCATAGAGTACATACATAGTGCTCCAACTGTATCTACGTACAACCAACACTCCATTTTAAGTGTACAATTAAATGATTTTCAGTGAATTTACTGAGGTGTACAGTTAATCACATGAATCAGTTTTTGAGGAATGTTGGAGGTATCTTTTTGATAATATGACTTCTTTTCCTTTGGGTAGATATCCAGTAGTGTAATTGCTGGCTTAAACACTAGAAGAAGGTCAAACTACCCTTGTTTGCCGCTGATATGATCTTATACATAGAAAACCCTAAAAACTCTGCCAGAAGACTCATAGAATTGATCAACAGATTCAGTAAAGTTTCAGGTTACAAAATTAATATACGCAAATCAATAACATTTGTAAACCCTAATAATAGTCAAGCTGAGAGTCAAATCAAGAACTCAATACCATTTACAGTTGCTACAGAGAATGAGACACATTTCCCTGCTTCCTCTAACTCCAATGATTTTAACATTTACTTTGCGAAAGTTATGCTATGTGCTTAGTTTTGTAATAATTCACTAGATAGTGCTGAGATTCTCATGTGTTTGCTAGTTTTTGCAGAAAAATAAATTTCTTAGATTTAATCTGGAACAGCTGTCTCTGAGACAGTATTCTACATTAGAGTTTAGATATTAAACTTTTGCTAGGCCCCTTTGACTATGTCTCATGCATAAGTGTCTCCAAGATGAGCCAGAGATTGTTGCAGGATTTATATGCAGAACATGTGTCTACCTGTCTCTGACTCTCTCTCTTTCTTGGGGTATAACCAACAAACACACACAGCATCTGTCATTATTCCTACCTCTCTCTTCTGCTTCTTTTGTGGATATTCTATCAGAGTTTTATCTACTGCATGTGGAGTGAACTACAGTGTTCCTTCAGGCCATTCCATCCTTGCAAACTTCCACTTCCCTTTAGAATCTGTCTGCTTTTATTCACTCTACAGTACATTCAGTTGTTTGGTTTTTGTTTGCTGTTTTCGTTCCAGAGTGTATAGTTGTTGTATTTCTTTACAGTATTTTCCTTTAATATTTTTCAAAAAGATATATATATATATACGCACACTTATATACATACATATGTGGTCACTAGAATATTAGAGACAATTAGGTACATAAATCTATAGATAATAACAAAACTGAAATAATTATTTGTTTTAGATAAAAAAAATCTACACGACTTGTTTAATAAAGGAATGTGTTTTAAAGTTATTATGCCATTTCACACAAAATGCCACTTTTTATTATGCTTTTGAATGGCTTTATGACATGGACCTCAGGGTGCATAAAGGTTTGTTTTACATATATTATTTTCCTTTTAAATTATGTGGATATATAGAAATTTCTTTAGAACCACTGTTATATCTCATTTCATACTCTATACTTTAATTCTCTCATCCTACTTCCTCAATTTCTTTGTAAAAAATTTCTTAACATTTTCTTTCTTGCATAAAATATTATGTGTCAAGTGCTAGACTAAGTCATATTTAATGTATTGATTTGAAATCCTGAACATAAGGGATTTAATGGGAATGTTGGTTCAAACTTAACTCCATCAAAATGAAAAATTGGCACTGTAATGAAAGCTTCATTTGTTTAATTGTAATTTATCTCTGTCATAACACTATGAAATATTTTGTCAGTGCTTCATTTACAAAACACAAGGCAGTACTACTCAAATAATTTATTGTAATGTCACTAACAGAGAACAAAGCAAAAGTAAAGTCAATATGTATATGTGGTATCATTTTTTTTAATTTTCAAGAGAGGTAAATTCTAGGTGCCATGATTATTCATAGTCAGAGGCTTGATACTATCTGATTACTAGTCTATCTCTAAATATACTATCTGATTACTAAAATAGTCTATCTCTAAATAATGTAATTTTTGAGGTAGCACAATTACATTTATTCAAAAGTCAGATTTTCTATGAGCTTACAAGTGTTTAAATAAACTTTAAATATATAATGTTTATCTTGAAATATGCATCCTAAAAGAAGAAAATGTTAATTTTTACAGTTAAACCAAAAATTTTCATTGATAGCTTCTTTTGTATCCTAAGAAATATAAAAATGTTAATATTGCTTTAAGAAAATTTTTTAGTATGTTTGAAAATCTACAACTGAAAAGCTCTCAATATTTCTTTTTAGCAGTAATAAATTTCTAACTGATGGCAGATTAGGCTAAATCTTCATATTTTTCTTTAGAATGAAATTCAGATTCATTAAAATAATAAGTTTTATAATCAGTTAAATCAGTACACTGAGAGAATAGTATTAACTGTGTTGACTCCACTGATATGACCTACAAAAAGGATTTACTTTTTGTGACAGTTGCTACACAGACATGGGATAGTAATTTAGTCATTAAAATTACCTATTTCCAATCCAAATAGACCAAATCTACCTATCTTATATAATACCATTCCAATTTTAAATTCAGAGTTAATATCCTTGGTACCCAATCATCTCCAAGCCAAAGGAGCAGTCACTTTAAAATAGGGAGAGTTAATCTGAGAAGGTCGTTGACTTTCTGAGGTGAGCCTTTGCTGGTCCACATCATTCAAACAGGAGGTGCTTTTACTCATTCCACATTGAGCTAGCATCAAGTCAACAGGAAATGATGTGTTGGAGGAGCTGCATTTCTGGAAGGCTCTCTGGAGGATAGATGTCACCTAAATTTAGTCTTTCATTTTTGTGTGAGAGAGATAAACGTCTATCTTACTTATCCCCTAATCTATGTTTAATAATGAAAAAATCTTATTTTTTCATGTGATTGTATACTTCATCTAGCCGATTTTTTACTTGTGAATATTTTTTATAATTTAGATAAAGCCATGTACCTATATTTTGAAATTCATTAGATTATTTCTTTTTTTATTTCTGCATATTATGGGGGTACAAAATTATTTCTTAATAATGGAATCAATCATTTTACAATTATTTCATTGTCAAATTGGTCTTCACATAGGCTATTCAGGTTCTCCTTGCCAAAAGTAAGTAAAGTGTGGGACCGCTGAGGATCTAATAAGTTGGTCAACACAGAGTGTGAACATTTTATACAGCTTGTCAATCTAATTTCTGTAATCTATCATATGTATTTCATTATAATAGCATAATGTTTACTATTTGATATTAATAACTTAAAATTCAATGTTTCTTATAAGCTTTAATTTATATGCTTATATCTAATTACACATTTGATACTTTATCTTATCACTAGTGTATGCATTTATTTGCTTGTTAGAAAATTTGAAAATAATGCTAATTGATATTACTTTTGTATTCCTTCTGTTGTTAATTTCTTGTGATTCTTCTTTGCCTAGTAAGTTATTCTTTTCCAATTACTTTGTGAGAGTTTTTGTTAAAGTTTATTGGTTAATATTAATACCGGAATTTAAGTAAGATAGACGTTTATCTCTCTCATACAATAAAAATGAAAGACTGAATTTAGGTGACATCCATCCTCCGTGGAGCCTTCCAGAAACACAGCTCCTCCAGCACATCATTTCCTGTTGACTTGATGTTAGTTCAGTGTGGAATGAGTAAAAGCACCTCCTGTTTGAATGATGTGGACCAGCGAAGGCTCACCTCACAAAGTCAACAACCTTCTCAGATTAACTCTCCCTATTTTAAAGTGACTGCTCCTTTGGCTTGGAGAATTCCTACAACCACAGTCAAGATACTACTAATTTACCTACAGAATGTACTCAAATATTTGTCTTCATTGGTGTTTTCAGTTTTGACACTAAATACTTCTCCTAATGTGATGGATTTACCCTCTTAAACTGGGGATTTTTTATCACATTTCCACTTCCTCATATGTACCAACTTTGCTTTCTTAAGATGCTTTTATTGATGTAATTTTTGACAGTAGCCCCAGATCCTAAGTCTCAAATCACCTGTCTACTATTGTTGTAACTCATCTTCAGATGCACCTTCAAGTACACCTACCCGTGCAGGAATATATAAATACACATTTGCACAGAAAAATGCTGAACTGTGTCTTTAAACTCACCAGTGGAAAATCCTGGCTCTGGTCAACCTGTCCTGGAACACGTGGCATGGTAAAGGACCTTCGTATTCCTGGTGTGAAGACTGCACTAACACCAGACAGAGGTGAAAGCTCCATTCTATAGTTCTTTCTTCCAGAAGTTGCTGCTCTTGTATGCTTGTATGCTGGACCATTTTGCTAAGCTACAGAGCTGCAGGTCCAGGATACTTTTCCCAGCCCCCATTTCACCTGATTCATGTCTGGAGACCTAAGATGAAAAGACAAAGAGGTACATCTTCTAAGGGTAGTTCCTGGGTGGAACCTCCTACTGTGTGGAGAGGGAAGGGCCTGAGTAGACCTCCTTAATTTGTGGAGAAAGACTTGTTTTCTAGGATTCCGAGAGACAAATGTAGGAAGGTAGCAGACAACAGAAGAGAAGCCCTACATGTATTAATAAAAACCTGGCACAACATGCTGAGAAATCCAATCCCTACCACTACTCGGAAATAAAGAGTAAGCACCTCGAACTCCTCCCTAAGGGTCACGATGCTGCAGAATTAGACAGGAGCTAGAGGCTCAGCCAACAATCATGAGGCTGTTTGCAGGACCAACAGACTACCGTACATATAATCACCCACCTTAGCTCAGAGCTTTACATTATTTTTAAGACAAATCTTTTCCAGGTTCTTCTCCCTCTTTTAAACTGCTCTAGGGAATATTAGCATTTGGGCTAACCCATTGTGATTTACTCATCTGCTATTTGGTTGCAACTAAGAACCTAATAAAAGCAAAAAGTATAAAAAGGAACTCATTATTCATGCATGTTGCATATATTTTCTGCTTACAGTATGATCTTTGCTCCTCTTGCAACTTCTAAAGTGTCAATTCTCTTCACTTTGCCTCTGAACTGAATTTCTCCATACTGGGAGAGGGCCAAAAAAACAAAACAAAAAATTCCTTGGTGTATTTTGATCTGGGACATCAGCTTTTCTTTTCTTTTTTCTAAAAAGATTTAGGAAAAAAATAAGGAGAAAGAGCACCATTCTCCTGAAATTCATATATATATATTTTTCCACATGAATTATTTAGCTGCACTCAAGGAAGGCATTTTTAAAATGGTACAGCCTCTCTAGTATCTGGGACTACAGATAGAAATAATTTCAATGAAGTATTTCATGAACTAGCAAATAAAATAACTATAAGTGGGATTATTCCCCTAACTGAAAATAAATATAACCTGATTAAAAATAAATTGAAAGGAAAATGAGGAAACGGAATCAATCTAGGAACAACTTACAATGTATAAAATCTGTGTTTTGCTTTTTGTAAACATGGCCAAAATTACCTTTTTCACTAAAGAAAAGGAAAAAACATTTATTAACTTTCTAGTAAGTTTATAAACATTTATTAACATTTTCAGAGAACTATTTCTCTAAGACTTTTGACATTTTTGATAGGTAGCAATCAACATTTCCTCACATACAAAAACTGTTATTAGGATAAACTCCACTAAAAAAATGAAGAAACATATTGCTTTGATATTGAAATTTAATGTATTTTAATAAGGATTAAAGACTAATGATATTAAACAAGATATAAGAAATCATAATCTTAATATTAGCCAATCTTATATTTTAATAATAAAATATTGTGTTTGACTAAATATCCTCATAGTATTGTCATCCTGTTATATAATAAGTGAGACTGAAAGAATTTTTTAAAAAGTCTTATCACACGTCAACACTACTCATTGTAGAATCATTGATAGCCAAAACTGTATTTTCCAAAACTTCCCAATACATTTTAGTACACCAATAATGCATTAATACATACAGTGGCAATAAAGTTCTCAGCAGCAAAATTTTACACCTGGGCGAACCTATCACTTTAAACACTGCACTGTAGAATTACAATAGTGATGTTTGGAAACAACCTAACACCCAAAAAGCAGTGTTTGTAATCAAATTGTTGTTTATCTATAAAATGAAGGACTATATACTTATTGCAAATAATGGAGCACATATGTGTTTATCAAATAAGATAGTCCAAGTGAAAAAGCAGGAACTTTTGGCACAAGTTAATGTGTATACATTTACATTAAAAATAATAGATTGTATTCTTTTTTTAATTCTACAATTACTTTTTATGTATACTAGTATAAAAGTAATATTATGCTGTTGTGTAATGCCTCATTTTTCCTATTCTTTCTTGTAGTAGGGTAGTTCATATGTTCATGTGTTGGCTAGTGAGATATGCACAAGATGTAAAATGTCAGGCTCTAGATATTTTTCATAGAGGGAAAAAAAAAGCAGGAAAATGCTTCTTTCCCCCTTTCCTTCATTCCTTCCTCCTGCACGTTGATCGGAATTTGTTTATGGTGACTGGACCTGAAACACCTGCTGGAACCGTGAGTAGATCTTGAGAATGAAGGCCATCCTGATGAATATATTTGCGCCACAGGTATTAAGAGTGTCAACCTCAAAGGAATGCTTGGAGCAGAGACACCATAATAAGCCAGTGACTGCCAAAGTAAAGACTTTTATAACAGATATCTTTTTTATAGATTGTCCTTTGTTCCTTTGGGTAGATGTCCAGTCATGAAATTGCTGGATCAAATGGTAGGTCTACTTATAGTTTTTTGAATCTCCATACTGTTTTCCAAGGAGGTTGTACTAATTTGCAGTCTACCAACAGTGTCAATTGTTTTTTTATAAATTTATAATGTTAGCTTTGTGTATGTTGAGTATAAGTAAGGCAAAGCTACCATCTAATGCGCTTCTGAAAAAGAAGTATACCTTCTTTGTGGTAGTGTGAAGAAAAGATGTATTTTTGTAAAAGTGTCAAGAACTTTTTGCCAAGGGAGGATTGGGAATGGTACCCTTATATTTGGTGAACTTATCCCAATAAATTTCATTGTCAATTTATATTATAGAATGATCCTAGATTGTTGTATCTGTTTTGTTGTATCTATTTTTAAACAAAATTCAGGTTCTGATTGTAGGAATACAGTCTTAAATTATTTCTCTAGAGATAATAGGGCATTTTTAAGAAATAAAAATATATGCTAATTATGTGATTGAATTAGGGATGTATAGAAAGAGCAAAATGTTTTTATACAAGAATATAATTTTTATAAGATAAGTGATTACCAACTCTTCCCCATAATAAATGCTTTGAATTAATGTCTATTCTTGATATTTGGAGCTCTGTATTTTAACTCCTATTAGACACTTGGTTGAAGTTTGAACTTCAGCTCCAAGGAATGATTGGCTCCCCTCGAACCCGAGCTCTTTCATCTGTGGAGTCGGTGAGGTGGGTGGCGAAGGACTGGGCTAGAGCCAGCCTGTGTCTTTAGACAAGTGACCTCATTCCTTAGTTTCCTTGGCTATAAAAAATAGGAGAAATAATTGGAACTACTTCAGAGTGTTGTTGTGGGTATTAAATGAAAAAATCCACGTGCACTGTCTGGTACATAGTGTGTTCAATACATTTTAGCTAATATTAACACTGTCTTATTTCAGCAAATCTAAGATGACTTTGCTTGAAAGTCAAACCATTGTTTTATGTACCACTAAAAAAGAAACACCAGTAATTACACTACAACATGTGATTCATTTGAAGATTTCAGAGATGTTAAAATATGAAAAAATGTGTCTTAGAATCCATGATATATGGTATTATGGATGCCTCTGACTTGAAAGTTCCTGGAAATTGTTTGCATACCCACAGATTTATGCCATCTGTCTTTGGTTTAAACATAATACACTGTGATCTAAAGTTTCTTTTCATTTTTGTTTTTGTCCTAAACTTAACATCAGATTTGCTCTCATGTGTTGCAGTATTGGCAATTTAATAATCACTAATTCACTCTGTAGGTTTAAATAATGGATTATACAAGACCCAGGGTAGTCTTGGCAACTTTAGTTATTTGCTTTTCTTCAGTGATTTAGAAAAAATATGAGATATGTTTTTGGAAGTCAGTACTATTGGTTGAAAAAACCTGTTTGGAAGCTAAAGGAAGGTTAAGTGTTAGTGCCTGTAACCTTTTAGAATAGCATGAATTATTGGCAGAAAGCCTGCTTAGGAAAATGCCTTTGATACACCCAAACACATTCAGTTTAGAAAGTATAATATTGATATTTGAAAGCAATGCCTGGCAGTTGATTTTCCACTAAAATTTAAATGTGGACAGTATATTGTAGAACTTGAATGATAGTTACAGGCTATTTAAGTACCTACTTGGTATAGTAAAAAGTTGCTATGTAATATGCTTAGCGTAAATTTAGAAGTAGAATCTGTAAGGATATCATATAGCCTTGGTAGAGTGCCATTTTTCTTAGGAGCCTTGGTATTTAGAATGTTGTGAATGGGGCAGTAGTATAAGCCTGTTTTTTTTTAAGGCCTGTTTTTTGATATTAATATTGAAATGAATTATGGAAATCTTCTTTGGGACTTGACCTGTTTACTTATTGCATTATTTATGGCTTACCTCATCTGCTGAATGTTGGCAAGATTCTACTTTTAAGACAACTACACAAGAGGAACAGATGTACCACTGGGTTACCTTACCATAAGCCCCAAAGGCTGTCTTCTTGCATATCTGGCATGTGAAGTATTTAGATATTATTTGAGGGTGTTGATTATAATTTTGTAAAAGACTGCATCCCAGTGCATTCTGTATTTTAATGAAACAGCAATGTTGGGGTTTTTTTGGAAACGCTGGAGGATTTATTTATTGTATTTTGTATAGGGTTCAGCTTAGTAGTACAAAAGATACATTTTTATTTTAGAAAAGAAGTTTTATTTCAGAAAATGGTTCCTAAATGGAACTAAAAGTAAAATTATTCCCAAAGGAGACAGTTTATCAACTTAAGTACTTTTCATATCACCTGCATTGTATTGCTGTTTATATTTAGAATAGACAGAAGCCAGTTCAAGACCTCTCAGCAAGGCTTTACAAAAGGGTATGATTTTGTCATGGTTACTCCAGGTGTTTGATTTCAAGCAGCGTGAGTCAAGGATTTGGTGTTTTCTTATACTAGAGTAGATTGGAATTTATTCAGAAAAGAAAAACTCATCAATTTGAAGCATACATCAAAGCTTAAAAATTATTTTAGATAGTATTTTTAAATAGATAAGGTGTGCATATGGTATAAAAGGGTAGTCATTAAAAATAAGTTTCCTTTTCTCTCTATCCTTTGTCGACCAGCTTGCCTCCAGAGAAGTAACCGTTCCTATCATGGCATTATGTTTCTCCTGTATTCCAGATATTTTTCTATGTTCCTTGCTTTTCTCCCTCTCTCTTTCTCTTTTAACACAGATGATAGCGTAGTATGTGCATTGTGTACCTTGCTTTTTAAAAATTTTTTATTTTTTATAATATAAATCAGGGATTGCTCCATTTTCCTATCTCCTGAGCTGCCTCTGTGGCAGAGACATTCCCTACTCTATGCCTATCCCTGTGCTTGTCAGCTTTTCCCAGCAGTCTTGCATTAGGCGGGACCACGAGTTTATTTCTGGCTAGTGAACTGTGAGAAGTCACTTATGCTGCTTCGGGGCTGAAGTATTAAGAACCTCCAGCTCTGCGGTGGAGCACCCTGAAGCTGTGTGTCATGTGGTGGAGCCTCCATCAGCCTGGGGCCCTGAATGATTATGTGGAGTTGAGGATGCCCCTTCCTCCCCGCCCCTCTCAGACCCAAGCTATGCTGAACCTGTAGGTAGAGCAAGGAATAAACCTCTATACAAGAATAAACCTCTATATAAACCCTATACAAAATACAATAAATAAATCCTCCAGCGTTTCCAAAGGAATAAACCTCCCTTATGTTAATTTGTTTGTGCATTGAACCAGCCTCTCCTCATTGATACAGCCTATTTCTTTTTAACAGCTATGAAATGTATAACACTTTGAATGAACCCTGTTCAGATTATCTGATACTTTGTTAAAGAACAAAAGAACATCTGATTAAAGAATGATAATTTTAAATAAATACCAGACACATGCTTTTTATCCCAGTATCTTACTACACAAATATAGCATGTATATGTAGTTTTTAAAAAGAAATATATACTCATTGAAAAATACAAAGGAGAAATAAGTACCTTGTTACTAAAATGAGACTTAATTCTTTAACATTAAAGCTCATTTTTGCATTAGAATTTGATATTGATTTTCTAGTCAAGTCATTTCTAAAGAAAGATAAACACCAAAGCCATATATACTAGCTTTTCTCATTATTGAGCACAGTGCTCAATAATTAGTATGGCAGGATGAGAAGAGTAGTGAAAAAAAGACTCTACTAGGAGCTTAACAGTGCATGGGGAAGCAAGACATTCACTACAAACAGTTAAGTAACAATAAAAAGGGCCCTAAAGATGTCTAGCTTCTGGGGAGGCCAAGTTTGAACGGGCTCTGGAAAGACTGGGACAAGCAGAGGGCCCATTTGTAACAGCACAAGCAAAAACAGTTGAACAAGCACTTGGCCATTTCAGATCAGACCGAAGTCAGAGCTGCCAGGTGGGTAGAGGAAACAGAGGACACCTGGCTTCTGTGGCAGGGTGAGAGGTCTGGGCACGAGTCTGGTAGCAGTGGTGAGAAGTTGGAGAGATTAGATCAGGAAATGAGATGATAAATTCCAATTTTAGAGATCTGCTGGGTAGAAAGAAAGGGCTTATTCTGTCATGCCCGGAGGGCAGCATGGGATCCAGTGAATGGAGTAGTGTGGTAACTAAGGGTCTAATTCTGGCTCGGCTACTTTCTAGCCATGGAAGATGCTGGAAGGGTGCACAGGGCAAGTGCATAAGAGAATGAGAGTCGTGATGTCTTTGCTGTTGCTGCTACTTGGAAAGGAACTTGGTAAAGAGAGCGCTGTCTAATGAGGGAATAAATTAGGCCCCCCTCACAAAGTAGTGTGTTCCTGTGTTTATGCAAATACCAGATGATAGTCTTTCTAGGGTGTTTTACTAGGACTCCTTTATTGGGGCTAAGTTTGGACTAAATAGTTTACAGAATTTGTTTTTAAAACATTTATTGAATAACCACTATGTGGTAGGTTGGCAGGTATAATGCTGTGGGCATAATGAAGGGGGTAGAGACCAGAGGAAGGAAATACTCACTGTTACCCTTTCTATGAATTCTTACAAAGTTAACATCAGGTTCCTATTTGGCTCTTATAAAACCATTTCGATTAGATAAGAAGTGCCTTTAAGCAAGTTAAATATGGTAAGTACCAAGTGATATTGGACATCTTGATAAAATGGCCCTTCCTCTGACATACTCACTTTAGCATCTTGCTGACTTATTGTAACATACTTTCTTAAAACCTTCTTAGAAGTACTAATTGGAGCCCAACTGTGGCTTCTCCAGTCAATGGTAAGTTGGTATTTGTATAGTGGTTTTCTTTTTTTTTCTTTTTGACACCGGGCCTACTTTCGTTTACAATCAGGTACTGTTTAAAACCTTTTCGTGGGCAAAGTAGGTCAGAACTAAAGTACACGGGAGGGAATTGCTCGGGTAGGGAGGCAGATCCTGTGGAAGCTACTGTCCCATTTCCCTTCCCTTGGTTCTGCCCTGGAGCTGTGCAACCTTCACACCAAAAGCTTTGAGTCTCTCCAAAAATATTCTAGAATGAGATTCTGCCAAGTGCTAGCTTTAAAGCTTCAGCATTGGGACATAATTGTTTGGAGTGCCCCTTCTGTCCTTTGGCCTTTTTAATGGAAATGAGATCATGTTGGCAAACTGTACACTCGTATTCTAAAGCGAACACTGGGTAGAGTATGGGCTTTAGAGTGCGGTTTCCATTCGGGCTCTGCTGCTCGGTTAGCTGGGTGACTTTGGGTAATAATAATAAAGCTATGTGTCAATTACTGAAACTTTTACTATTTGCCAGGCAGCAACTATGCTAAGCACTTTTCAGGAGTTGTATTTCCTTCTTTTTAACAAACTCACGAGGTATTCTTGCCCCCATTTTGGAGATGGCAGAGTGTGAAGGAGTCAGTGACCCAGTTCCACCACATACCAGTGGCCGTGGCCAAATCATGCATTTCATCTAGACAATATCTACCTCAACAGATTGTTGTAACAACTCAGCACCCAGCTGTTCCCAGTACAGGGTAGGGGCTAGCTTGCCTAAGGCTTCACTGGGAGTATTTTGTAAGTGGACTAAAGTTTAACTGCTTTGGGAAGTTGCATGCCTTCTCACTTTATAAGTTGGGGTAAAGATTGTTTCTGAATCTAGTTTTCTTTTTTTGTCTCCAAATTAAACTCTTACCATCATTCAGTTAGGATCTCTGTGTTCAGTCAGCTTTCCCAGAAAGCGATCAGTTCAAGGGTTGTGTGGAGGGGAAATGGCTCCAGCTCTGTTGTGACACAGACGAGTAACAGTATAAAAGAGAAAGAGAGTATTTGTTCTCCCCAAATTTCCACCCCCTCTTACCAACCTAATATTTATTTTTTATTGCCACTTATAACTTGGCCTATACCTCTACTAGTTATTTACTAAAAATCAGAGTAAACGTTGCCTTATTGTTATTTATTGCATATATATTTTTAAAATGTTACTCTGTAATTGCAGTTCCATGAAAAGGTAAATAAAGTTTTGGTGACTCCCAAGAGTTTGAAAATTCTTGGTTTAGGCTATCTCTGTGCCTTGTTTCTATTTGGCTTGGTCCCCAGGCTTTCCCACCGTCCTCTCCGTGAAAGAACTTTGCTTCACATTCTATTCAGTTTCATGAAACTGGTTGTCACTTTGAGATAGAGCATTTTGTGGTTCTGCTTACACAGCCTTTGAACTCATGAACCAAGTTGAGGAGAGAATTTGCTAAAATAGAATACTCTTGGATCTTAGAGACATTTTGAACAGTTCCCAAGTACAACACCAGTGGTTGTCCAAAACATACAAGAGAAGTGATGTGAAATTATGATTATGTTAAAAAAAAAACACACACTCTGGGGTATGGTTGATGTCAGTGCGATTGAGTGAGCCTTTCAGTAGTGCAGAGCCAAGGATGCTAACATTTCAAAAATACTAAAGCCAGGTTCTAGTTCTTTTCCTTGTTTCAGGCATTGTTTGCTGCTGACAGCATCAAGCAGCTAACCAGGTGGTGCAGTGAAGGTGACACGCAAAGTGGCGCCAGGAGTGTACATTGTCCCCTCCCCCAACTCCCTGATTCCTGCAGGGAGTCCTGTTTGAGCTCCTTGGAACAAGAGTTTTCCCTTGAAGTTTGAGGAGCTTGTCCTTGGGTGTGGTGCTTCTCTCCACCATTTGTATAATTTCCAGACTGCTATGATTTTATCTCTCAGCAATGTTCCAGGAGGTTTTAGTGAAAATATAAAACCACTAAATCGCCTATCAAACTGAGTTTGAAAGGAGACCTCTTGGGAAAGGAAGAACTAAGTATTCTAAGTGGTCTACGATCCAAAGCATTTCCTGGGCTGAGTGTTTATCAAGGCTGAGCTTTACTTCCAAACCAAGCTTGAGAAGAATCTGGGAGTGTTTCCCAGCTGACTGGGGGTGGGGAAAGAGGAGGATGCAAGTCTTAAAGAACAGAGAAAATACCACTCTCTTCTTTTTACCTTCTCCATAGTTATCTGCTGAAATCTATCTACAGTTAATGGCTTGCAAAATAGAAGCCACTTTGGAGTAGAAATAGGATTGGTCTGCTAAATGTTAATTTAAAAATTATGTATAATATTTTAATTTTATTTTCGGAATGGAACATTGGGTAAGATTAGCTTTTCAGTGGATCAGCCTTGGCAAAGTTTAAAAATGCATAGAAAGTAGCATTATCTCCATGTTAATTATCATTAATCTCTAGTTGTACCAGTTTTTGCTTTGACTCTTATCATCTCAGAGTTGAAGGTCTAAATTGGCACTTTGGGAAGAGCAGGGTGTTGAGGAAATAGTACCTGTAAGTAAGTAGATGGTTTTTCCCTCCCATCTGATTCAATGTTAGAGAACTCTGTTTTAGACAATATGTTGATTGCAGTATCGATGCCTGATTTTATCACTACAGACATCCTGCTGTACATAGCAGTTTATTGCTCTCTTAATAGAAATCTTGTAAAGAAAAACTGTCTTCCTTATTTCACTGTTTCTTTCCCTAAAAGTTTTTGTAAACTGCCACTTTATCAAGAATAAGATGTTGGTGATGCCTGAAGAAATACCTCTTTGGGTTGAGTAGTGCCAGTTTCACTTCCTTCAATGATAACACATTTATATGTTTTTTAACGTTGTTTTTTCTTCCTCCCCGCTACACTGCTCTGCATGTGGGTTCCCTCGCTGAGAGGCTGGCATTGATGGTGAAAGACTTTAATCTAAATTTAGATTCTCTTGAGAGGTTTCGTAGAATACTTCCTTAAATTAAGTCACAGATTGCAAAAGCGGCTACTAAGTGGGGCTTCCAGGTTTGTTATTCTTTTCAGTTCTAGAAATAAAGAAGACAGGGCAGGAAGGACTGGCTCTCACTTCCAGGTTCTTTGGGAGTTTCTTCCATTGTAGACAGAATCACTGGCAGCTTCTGTAATGAACTGAAAGATTAGAGAGAAGATAATCTGACAGAACTGGGAAACAAGCTCGAGTCTGAGGGAGTGTAGGTGTGTTTGGTTATCCTGCAGATTGTAGGTAGTAATGGGTAACCGTAAGTCTGTCTTTTTGTCTGACATCTGTAAATGTACCAGGGGGCCTATAAGCCATGAGTTAAGCCAGTACATTTAAATTTTAGGGACAGCGATACAGTTGGAAGATCTTCAGAGTCAAGAGAAAGAGTTGAAAGAGTTGAAATATATAATATAATCATGGGTATTTTATATCATCTCTCAAATTATAGAAATGGCATTTTAAGGCTCCTTTTAGTATGCAGAGCTCCCTCACCTGTCAGTGCCTAAATGCCTTAGACTGGAGAGGTCTGAAGTGGAAGGAGGAAGGACGCAGCTGCCCAGGTTTCCCTGCCCCTAGAAAGTCACGGGTCCTGAGGATTGCTTGCTTGGGCAGGCCTGTTGTCACACAGTCACACAGCTTCCAGTTTCTGTTATGAAGCATGACACTGTCTGTATAATCTTGTATTTGGGAAAGGCCTAATTATATTCTTAAAAATTATTCCAATGTCTGTCACTGTTAGATAAACACATCTCGAATCTTATTCTCAGTTTTCCCCCCCAGCATCGGTCAACAGCCTTCCCATGAGCATATTTTCATTATACAGCTACCCCTTTATTTAAATATTTACTCTTTTAAAAAGGTCAATTTGGTTTTTTGGGGAAAGGTGATATATGCACAGTGCAACATTTAAACTGTACAAGATGGCTTATTTGAAAAGGAAGTCTCTTCACACCTGGCCCTTGCCTTCAAGTTCTCTTCCCCTGAGGCAATCCACTGTTAACAGTTCCTTGTGTGTTTTGGCAAAGTTACGTTAGATTAAAATCCTTATACGTATTCTTCCTCTACTTGTCCCCCTCCCCCTGCCTTTTAAGGGGGAGCATACTATACACGGTTCCGTACCTGACTTTTTTCACTCAATATATCATGGACATCTTCCCATATCATTATAATATAAAGCTGTGTCTTTTTAAAATTGAGGTAAAATTCATGCAACGTGAAATTTACTGTGTATAATTCAGTGGCATTTAGTACATTCCTAGTGTTGTACGATCATCACCACTATTTAACTCCATTACATTTTCATCACCCCCAAAAGCAACCTAATACCCGTTAAGTAGTCACTCTGCATTCTTCCAACCCTAGCTCTGGCAACTATTAATCTGCTTTCTATCTCTATAAATTTGCCTATTCCAGACATTTCATAAAAATGAAATCATGTACGATATAGCCTTTTGTATCTTTCATTTGGCGTAATGTTTTCAAGGTTCATCCATGTTGTAATATGTATCAATACTTAACTCCTTTTAATGGCTGAATAAAATTTCATTGTATGGATAGACCACATTTTGTTTATCCATTCATCAGGTGATTGACATTTGGGTTGTTTCCACCTTTTGTCTGTTGTAAATAATGTTGCTATGAATATTTGTGGGCAAGTTTTTGTGTGAACATATGTTTTCATTGCTCTTGGGTACATACCTTGGGAGTGGAAATGCTGGGTCATACGGAATTCTATATTTAAATTTTGAGGAACTGCTGAACTGTTTTCCATGGTGGCTGCATCATTTCACCATCCTACCAGCACTGTACAAAGGTTTCTATTTCTTCACGTCCTAGCCAACACTTATTTTCCATTATTGTTTTTTTTTTTTTTACTTTTTAGTTATTATTATAGTCATCCTACTTGGTATGAAGTGGTATCTTATTGTGGTTTTGATTTGCATTTCCCTAATGACTAATGAGGATATTTTCATGTGCTTATTGGTCACCAATATATCTTCTTTAGAGAAATCTCTATTAATTGGGTTGGGTTTTTTTGTTGTTGTTATAAGAGCTCTTATATATATTTTTTAATACTAGATCCTTATCAGATACATGGTTACCAAATATTTTCTCCCATTCTGTGGTTTGTCTTTTCACTTTCTTAATAGTGTCCTTTGATACACAAACGTTTTAAATTTTGTTGTAGTTCTTTAGTTATAAATTTTGTTGTTTGTGCTTTTGGTATCATATTGAAGAAACCATTACCTAATTCAAGGTAATGAATAATTAAACCATATTTTCATCTAAGAGTTTTGTTGGCTCTTACATTTAGGTCTTTGATCTATTTTAAATTTATTTTTATATATAGTGTGACATAAGGGGTCCAAATTCATCCTTTTGGTAGTGGATATCCAATTGTCCCAGCAACATTTGTTGAAAAGACTATTTTTTAGAAAAGACTTTACCCCATTGCATGGTATTAGCACCCTCTTGAAAATCAGTTGACCATAAATGTATGGCTTTATTTCTGGACTTTCAGTCGTATCTTTTGATCTATAGTGTTTCTCCTTATGCCAGTATCACATGTTTTGATTACTGTTACAGCAAGTTTTGAATAGAAAGTACAAACCTTTCAACCATGTTCTTTTCAAGATTATTCTGGCTATTTGGGGTTTATTATAGTTTCATATCAATTTTAGGATGAGCATGTGTATTTCTATAAAAAAAAAGGCAGTTGGGGTTTTGATAGAGATTGCTTTGAATATGTAGCTCAGTTTGGGGAATATTGCCATCTTACTATTAAGTCTTACTGTCCATGAACATGGGATATCTTTCTGTTTATTTAGATAGATGTCTTTCTATTTATTTGGGTCTTCTTTAATTTCTTTCAGTAATGTATTATAGTTTACAGTGTACAAGTCTTGTACTACTTTGGTTAAATTTATTTCTAAGTATTTTATTCTTTTTTATACTAATGTAAATGGAATTATTTTCCTAATTTCATTTTTGGGTTGTCATTGCTAGTGTATAGAAATACAATTGATTGTCTATAGCCATACCAACCTGAACATGCCTGATCTTGTCTGATCTCAGAAGCTAAGTAGGGTCAGACCTGGTTAGTACTTGGATGGAAGAAATACAACTGATTTTAGTGTGTTCTTGTATTCTGCAGTTTAGCAGAGCTCATTTATTAGCTCTAATAGCTTTTGTATGGATTCTTTAGGGTTTTTGGTATATAAGATTTTTGAATATAGATAGTTTTATTTTGTCCTTTCCAATCTGGATGTTTTCTAGTTGGCAAGAACAGGCATTCTAATCTTGTTCATGTTATTACAAGGGAAACCATTCAGTCTTTCACCGGTAAGTACGATGCTATCTGTGGATTTTTCATAAATGCCCTTTATCTAGTTGAGGGAGTTCCCTTCTATTCCTAGGTTGTTAAGCATTTTTTATCATGAAAGAATGTTGAAATTTGTCAAATGTTTTCTCTGCATCAATTCAGATGATATTGTGGTTTTCTCCTTCCTTTATTTTATTAATATGGTGTATTACATTGATTGATTTTTTGTGTGTGTGTTGAGCCATCCATGCATTCCTGGAATAAATCCTTTGATCATGGTGTATAATCCTTTTAATATGTTCTATATTCAATTTTCTGGTATTTCATTGAGGATTATTTGCATCTGTATTCATAAGGGATATTGGTCTTCATGTCTTTGGCTGGCTTTGGTATCAGAGTGATATTGTCTCACAGAATTATTAATAGTTAAGAAACGGTTCCTCCTCTTCTATTTTTGAAAGAGTTTATGGAGAATTTTTGTTAATTAAAAAAAAATTAGTAAGTTTCGTAGAACTAACCAGTGAAGCCATCTGGTCTTGGGGCTTTTCTAGTTGTTTAGGCGTGGTTTTTGTTTTTATCACTTTAAGCATATTTAAGACCATTGATTTAAAGTCTTTGTCTAGTAAGTCTAGTGTCTGGGGTTCCTCAGGGACAATTTCTGTTAAGTTCTTTTTTCTGTGTTATAGACCATAGTTTCCTGTTGTTTTATGTCTCATAATTTTTTTTTGTTCTAAACTGGACTTTTTGAATGTTATAATGTGGTAACTCTGGAAATCAGATTCTCCTCCCCAGGGATTGCTGTTGCTCATTGTAGCTGTTTTTTATTCATTTAGGGACTTTTCTGAACTAATTTTGTAAAATCTACATTCTTTCTTATGTTTGCCTACTGAAGTCTCTCTTACACTAGCGGTCAGCTAGTGAATAGTCAGAGATTTAGTTAAATGTTTGGAAAGACAGCAACAGAAACCTTCCAGTCTTTGTGGATGGGTTGTGTGTGTGCATGTTGAGACATGCCTTCAA
The DNA here is from genome assembly GCA_963573855.1 of Lepilemur septentrionalis. Lineage (NCBI taxonomy): Eukaryota > Metazoa > Chordata > Mammalia > Primates > Lepilemuridae > Lepilemur > Lepilemur septentrionalis. The sequence continues at coordinate 63,996 of CAUYMX010019824.1, read as the reverse complement.
CGCTCAGCCAGGCACTTTATAGCTCTGCTTTAGTTTTCACTTCCTGCTTGCAAAGAGCCTGAAGGTCGGCCAGAGGCAAGAGTTTAGAGCCTTCTTAGGTCTTTTCTGAGTATGCACCCAGTCTCAGCATGCACATGTTCTTCTTGAGTCACAGGAATCTTCAAAGCCCATATTCTCTAAAGTATCTCATTCCTCAGCCTTTCCTCCTAAGCTTTTACATTAGTCCATTGTTTGCTCCGCCCAAGTCTTATCCCTTGCTAGTGATAGCAACTAATATACTTGCTTTTAAATGTTTCCAACAAATGCAGCACAACCTCCCCAACCACTTCCTCATCCCAGACCTTCATCCCTGTCCCTCCATCTGTCTCAGCCATGGGAGAGTTCTGAGTTAGGCAAAAGAAAGGCAGACTCTTTGAAAAGAGTCCCTTAGGGAGCCACCAGACCGGTCAAAACAATCAACCACAATTCTTTGAGACTAAGATCTGTTCTGCTCCATCTTGTACTAGGTACCTGTACCGGAAATGTTGCTTACTGTTTTCGAGGCTGCTGCCAAGCTAGGGAATGGAATGGGACTAGGGTAAATTAAAATGCCATAAAGCTCTCTTACCGAAATTCAGCTGTTTATTTTTGATTAAGTGTTCCCTTGCTTGTAGTAATCTTTTGATTATTTTCTGAAACCGTTGATTTTGATAGTTTTTGCCAGTTATTCATTGTTTTTAATGGACTGACTGGCTTTTGGAATTCCCTGTTTTTGTCTGTTTTCTGCTGCTATAACAGAATACCATGGACTGGGTAACTTATAAAAAAAATAAATTTATTTCTTACAGTTCTGGATGCTGGGATGTCCAAGAGCATGGCTCTGGAATCTGGCAAGGGCCCTTGTGTTGCATCATAACAGGAAGTAAGGACAAGTGATTGCATGATACAGAGAGAAAATGGGGGCCAAACTTATCCTTTTATCAGGAGTCTACTCCCATGATAACTCACCCACTCCCACAATAACAGCATTAATCTATTTATGAGGGTAGAGCCTTCATGACCCAATCACCTCTTAAAGGCCCCACCTCCCAATACCATTGTACTGGTAATTAAATTTCAACATGAGTTTTGGAGGGAATATCCAAACCACAGTACCTTACTCTGGCATTTGCACTCTCATTCTTTTAAAATAATTTCTTAGTATTTCATTGTATAGATGTACATTGTTTTAGTCTATCTTCTGTTGCTTATAACAAAATACCTGAATCTGGGTGATTTGTAAGAAATTAAATTTATTTCTTATAGTTCCAAAGGCTGGGAAGTCCAAGGTTGAGGGGGCTCATCTGGTGAGAGCCTTTGTACGGGTGGGGACTCTGTACGGAGTCCCAAAGCAATGCAGGGCATCACATGGTGAGGGGGCTGAGCATGCTAACACACGATGCCCAAGTCTCTCTTCCTCTTCTTACTGCCGTCAGTCCCACTCCCGTGATAACCCATTAATTCATTAATCTTTTAATACATTAATCCATGAATGGATTAATCCATTCATCAGGGCAGATGCCTTCATATCTAATTGCCTCTCAAAGGCCCCAACTCTCAGTACTGCCACATTGGGGATTACATTTCAACATGAGTTTTGTAGGGGGCATTCAAACCATAGTATACGTTAAATCAACTGGCCCTCTTTGATAGGCCTGTGGGATGTCTCTAATCTTATGCTTTTATATACAATGCTACCGTGACTATCCTTGGATATATGTAGTTTTACAAATATGTAAGCATATCTGTGGATAAATTTCTATAACTGGGATTTCTGGGTCAAAAATTTTGTATGTTTTTAATTTTAATTTATCATTTTGATAAATTTGATAAAATTAAATTTACTACATAGCGCTTCATAGAAATTGTTTTAATTTAGACTTCTACCAGCAATGTCTGAGAGTGGCTATTTCTATATCCTCATCAACACTGTGTGGTATCAAATTTCTTGTATATGTGTGTGAATTGTTTTTATTGGGCTATGGGATTTAGGATGGGAAATGTCAGCTTGGGGTAGTAATCTGTGAATGTACCAGAATTTACTCAACCAGTCCTGTCTTGCTGGACCAGTTGGGCTATTTCAGGCTTTTGCTCTTTAGTGATGCACTGAGTAACTCCATGCATATGTCATTTCTGTACATGTGCCAGTTTGTTTATGGACAACATTCCCAGAGTAAGACTGCTGAATTAAAAGACATATATGTTTTTAAAAATATCGTAGATATGGCTGGATTTTCCTACGTAGGTGTTGAACCATTTTGCATTTGTTCTAGTCTGTTTCCCCACAGTCTTTTCAATAGATTGTTTGTCAAAACTTGGATTTTTCCCAATCTGATAGATGAGGAATGGCATCTCAGTGTGGGCTTAATCTGTATCTCTCTTGAGTGAGGTTGAGCATGTTTTCATATTCAAGGGCCATTTATGTTTACTTTCTGTTGATATCTAATTCCCTATTTCTTCCCCAAGAAAAATCCTGTTGACATTTTAAGAGGATTGCATTAAATTTCTAGATTAATTTGGAAAGAACTGATGTTTATGTTGAATCTTTTTATCCAAGAACTTATGTTTTCCCATTTGTTCAGCTCTTCATATACAAAACTTTCTTCATATAGTTTTCTTAGGTTTATTTATAGGAGTTCATCTTTTTTCACTGTTACTTTAAATGAGGTCTTCATCACATCTTGTACTGAGATTGTCTATATATACTAAGGCTATTGATTTCCGTATTCTAATTATGTTCCCATTTATCTTACTGAATTATTCTTATTCCTTATAGTAGTTTTTAGTTGATTCTCCTGATAAATATATCATTTGAAAATAAAACATGTCTAAGGACTTTATTGTTTATTTCTAGCAATTTCTCTTATCCTATTGAGTCATTAATGCCTCCCAAACACTCTTCAACAGTACAAGTAGTGTTGGTGGTGCTGGGGGATGTCCTTGTTTGTTTGCTTCTGACTGTGATGGAAATGTTTCTAGTGTTTCCCCGTGAAGCCTGATGTTAGCTTTTGAGTTGAAATACATATATTTTACTGTGTGAAGAAAGCATTTCTATCTTTGTCTTGAATTAAGTTTTTAAAAATCACGAGTAGATGTGGAATTTTATCAGATGCTTTTTCTGAATCTTTGGTGATTCAGTCAGAGTCCAGTTAGAAAAACAAACTACTCCAGGTACTTCAGACAGAAGGGATTGAATGCAAGGATTAGATTATACACGTGTTCAAACACAAAGTGGATATTGTCCTTGGAGAGAGTGCAGACACTGTTACTTCCAGGGCTGGGGAAAAGTAAGAGGTGGTGTTAGCAGCGCTGTGGAGCTTATTAGCACAGGGCTCCTGTGGGGCTGATGCTCAGACTTCCAAGGGAGTCTCTACACAACTGGTGTTCAGACATTTCAGGAGGTGGGTGCAGCTCAGTGAGTGCTTAAGCCCCTGACGAGGGCTTGTGACCTGGTGGGTGCCGAGTCAACTGAGAGGTCCCATCTGGTCAGTGTGGAGAGTCAGCCAGTGAGGAAGTGAACATAGTACAGCCTGAGGACAGCCTGGGGCTAAGCCCTTGAACTTCTGATGTCTTTGAGAGGTGTGTATGGCAAGGCTGGTTGCTAAGAGTGACAATGGAAGGTGGAGGCTGGAGCCAGCCATCTGCTGCTGCTGAAGAGATGCTGACACAAATAGGAAAGGAGGAAAGAAGCCCCTTTTTCTTTCCTCTCAACTTCCAACCTCTCTCTAGGACTCCCTGTTAGCATAAGTTAACAGAGAGCCAGCCATCATAGGGTCTGGGAAACATAGTTTGTAACTCTAGCCCCAGCGTTACAGAGTAGAGTATAGCAGAGTGTGCTTGGAGAGGAAAGAACGTGAGTAAATAGCTGCACATAAGGAATCATGCTATTCCCTTAACATGTCATTTCTAGGTGTACAGAGTGATTTTCAACATAGTGAATTAGCTTCTTAATATCATATTAGCAGAAATTACGCTCTTCCAAATTATAGGTCACATTACAAATTCGTTAATCTTATAAATACTGCATCTTACTCACGGCTCTTACTAACCTTCTCCCTTAATTTAAGGTGTGCATATTACTTTAGTGACTAAGTTGAAAAAGTGGCTCTGGAAAACACTGTGCATCTAGTGATCTAGTGGGCAATGCTACTGCATCCTTTTGAAATCTTTGAAGAGCAAGAACGCTATCAGTTCCTGCATTGGCTTATTGGAGGAACAACATATTTCAAGTCTTAGCCCTACCTTAACTTCCTTTTTTCCCTAGTTCCTATTATACTTACATCATTAAATAGTATGCCTAATAGGGGGTGAGTTATTATGTGTTTAGGCATCTATAGAACAGTAGAAATATCTCTTGGAAGTGGAAAAGAATTTTATCTAGTGGGCATATTCTAAGGTGAACATATTTTTTGCTTCTCCCTGGAATAATTCAATTTTAAACCTGTTGTCCTGCCATAATTAGTAATAGCACCCTTTCTTCTTAAAAGTACCCTGGTTTGGTTACTTTACATAAAACCTAGCTGACTGATGTATAGGCCATCTTCCCTGGTATAGTTCTATTCTTAAAAATTCTAAAAGTTAACCTCCAAGGTATGTAGCTATGTTCTCCATAGGTCACCATGTGAGGAAGCCATACAGAAAGAAGTTAAAGTCTGTGATTGGGGTTGATACAAGGGCCTGTAACATCAGGTTGCATATGTATATATACAGACATATGTGTACAGGATCTTCAGCACACATGCTTTCATGGGATGTATGCTCAGGCATCCAAACACATGCACATCTCTAAAGAGTTTTTTTTTCTATCTTAAGTGTTATTATTCTTTAATAAAGGAATGATTCTTTTCAAGATGAGAGATCCTATTAATCTTTTAAAATCGCAAGTCTTGAGTGCATGGGTGTAACAGGGAATGCCTGGTATGGACCAGTTATTAAGGCTCCACACAGCAACAATGGCCAAGTGTTCTTTAGGTTATGAGTAGGTTGTGGATCTCATTATGGTTTGGTTAGGTTTGCTCTGTTAGTGGTTTTCGCATATTTTCAAGGGGTTTTCTTAACTTTTAAGTGAGTTTGGAGATGTCTGTCATGTATGAGTTTTGAAGAAGAATGTCTTTGAAAGTGTTCTCACATAGGAAATTAGGTTAACATTCTCATTTTTCATTTTTTTTCACACACTTTTGGGATATTTGTCACATTTTCTGGGACAGGTGTGTGTACATGCAAATAGGCTTGCTGCTGGGGTAAACAATAAAATGTCTCAATACCCTGGTGTTGTTACTAATACTCAAAAGAATGAGTTTGGGATTTCAGTAAGGGTAACTTCTTTTCTCTAGGAATTCCGCTTGATGCAACTGTGGAATTGGCTTTGGAAAGGCTGGGACAAGCTTAATATTTCTTGCTTCCTGTAAGTGAATGCTCTTTGGTGCAGGGCAGCCCTGCAAATAGAACACAATGGTTGTTTCCAGTGAGAACTATTGGAGGTTGATGTACAACTTTCTGTGTCCAAGAATAGTTGTTTCTTCATTTGTTAATTGTGTTAGGTCCAAGGGATTGCTGGAACTCATGTTGAATCTAGATCATAAGGAATCAACTAAGCATAGTCAGAAATATCTTAATGTCAATTTCATATTTTTTTAAATGAAGCTTTAGTTTTCCTATAAGTATGTGTACTTTGAGAGTCTCCCTATTGTGAGGGTTTCTTATGGCGGCAGGGAAGTTGATGTGTAAGGCTGTGAGGGTAGATTTTGTTTGCACCCCCTTCCTACAGATGGTATGGGGGTATCCGTCTGTCTGGTCTGCAGGTGGTGTGGGCAGTGAATCAACTCTGTTAAATCTTGTTTCTTCTGGTGACACAGAAATGTACCTTTACCAAAAAAATTATCACAGAATCTATGGTATGTTATTTCCATTTGGTTAATAATTACCGCCACATTTGGATTTCTTCCCACCATCTTTCCACATTTACTTGGAGAAAATGCAAAGGAAATATTTCATCTTGACTGCAGTAGTGCTGGTGATAAATGCAGTTATGAGCTGGTAACTCAAAAAGCAAAGATCTGCTTAGCTTTGATTCAATCCTTAAATCACTTGAAGAAAACTAACTGAAGGGGACAAAAGAGGTTGCAGACGGCAATGGAATTCTCAAAGTGAGAGGCCGGCCACCTGTCTGACTTGCCTGCAGTTACAGCCCTTACTGCTTACTAAAGTGGCAGCCAGAGTTTAGGCCCCTTCCCTTGTGGTTTCTTTGACCTTGTGTTCCAGTATTTATTGGATATTTTGAACAGTTTCCTCCAAAATTTCCTGCTTTGTTTCACACAGTGTGCATATTCAGGCTATAAAAGGACCTATTGAGCAAATGTTAAAATTTCACAAATCATAGGGTATGTTCACGATAGGTTTTTAGATTTATATTTGCAGGGAGTTTATAGTAGTTTAATAATAGGCTGGATTTTTCTAAGTATTTGATATTTTCCGGTTTGCCTCCTTGGGATTGCATCTTAGTATAGAAGTCTTCACCACCCTGATTTTCTTAACTTTAGTAGTCATTAATTGAGCAACTATTTCTTGCAATAACCTTTTTCTATGCTGCAGAGGGTATCAGATAAAAAGAATTATCAGAGGTAGTCCCTGCTTCCAAGAATTTGACATTGGGAAAGGAGGGATGGGGAGAAAAAAGAACAGATTATATTATATGCTCTCCTAAAAGTAAACAGAATCACAGAGGAGAGTGTATGGCATTTGAACTTGGCCTCATGTGATTGTTGGAAATAGGCAGTTGGATGATGGATTGGGAGGGCATTTTAAATATTGGAAATAGCTTGAGCAAAGGCTTAGAAGTAGACTAGCACTTGGCATTTGTTGGGGGTAGTCATTCTGTGGACCAGAATCATAGTCTTGGTGGGAGAAGCTATAGTAGAAGATGAGGTATGTACCGGGGTCCAACTGTGTGGTAAACATCCTCTTGCCATTTAGGCCCCATCTGTGACACATGTTCATAAAAATTTAATATATGATTAGAATGCAAAAATCTGTCATTATAAGACAGAAATCAAGAGCAGTATATGTGGTGGTGAAGAGTACAGACTTGTAGCTGGATCGCCTGGATTCAAATCCTTGATAGCTCTGTGGCCTTGGACAAATTGCCAGTAGCTCTTACGCCTCAGTTTCCTTGCATATAACATGGAGGTAATAATAGTCCCTATGACAGATTAATTGCAAGATCTGGATGGTTAATATGAAAAGGGTTTACAACAGTGTCTGGCATACAGTAGAGTGGTATATTAAGTGTTAGTAGTCATTCTAGTATTAGTATTTGGGTACAATGTATAATTTTTTTCAAAGGAAAAAAATTAAATTTGTCCTCTGTAGCTTGTGTGTTCTATATAATTGTGCCTTAGTGAAATTATAGTATCCCAAGCTCAAGTGCATGAAGGCTCTCACAGCAGAATTTTCATTGTGATAAAAATGTCTTCCTTTCTGAGAGCCTTTGTGCTTTGCGTTGCAGCTGTGTAGCTTCACTGGCTGCTTCCTGGGACATGGCAGATTGTGAAGGTTGGTCGGTCATGTAGTTTATGATTCACATATGTGTGTGTGTGCACATACATGTTTACTTGTGAGTGTATTACAGGTTTTCAGTGAGTCAATTTTGAAATTAATGGGATGTTATGTGAGGGAATGATATCTTGCCTATCAGCAGGGTGTTTTGGTTACAAGCAATACAAACTGGCTTTGGCTAATTTAGGCATAAGAGAATTTATTGGAAAGCTGTTGAGAGTGCCTAGAACAGCCTGAGGTTAGGTACCAAACTTGAGAAAAGGTGAGAAACAAGGTAGCTCAGGTGATCTGGAAGTATAGCAGCCAGGTCATAGACAAATAGCCGGGTCTGCGTACAGCCCTTGCTGCTGTCTCTGTCACTGCAATTTAGGATGTCCAGCTTCCAACCAGTTTTATTCTCCTCGTGTAACTGCCCTGTTGTATGATAGCAAAAATTGGTAGCAGTTAAATGCCTAGCAATAGGGATCTTAATACTTTATGGAACAGCCAAATAGTGGAAAACATTGTAATGCTTAAGTGTTTTATGTAACAGTATCTAATAACACAGAAACTGTTCATACATTCTATTAAGTGAAAATGGCAGTTAGAACTCTATGGGCAGGATAATTACTGGATTTAAAAAATCCAGTGAAATAGGTACTATCACTATTTCTATTTTACAGATGAGGGTTAGAGATATTGACTCTTTTGCCCAAGGTCATATGGCTAGTAAGTGGAGGAAGAAGGTTTAAACTGGGAGTGAGGCTCTGGAACCAGGCACTTAGCCGTTTCACTGACCTCTCACAGACAGAAAGGCTCTATATGAAAAGGCAGTAGTAGCAATTATAGCTGGGAGGTGAGATTCTGGATACTTTTATTATTATTTATTTATTCTAATATCTATGATGAGCATATGTTACCTCTATAGTGACCAAAATGACTCTTAAGTTATTGTAAAAATATAAAGTTTTAGTATACTTTCCTTCCAGTTGAACAGTTATGTGTCCAGAGATATCCATTGCAAATGTTTTTTCATATGTAACAAGAAATCCCATGGCCGGGTGCGATGGCTCCTGCCTGTAATCCTAGCACTCTGGGAGACTGAGGCGGGAGAATCCCTTGAGCTCAGGAGTTTGAGACCAGTCTGAGCAAGAGTGACACCCCATCTATACTAAAAATAGAAAAATTAGCTGGGTGTCATGGCACACGCCTGTAGTCCCAGCTACTCAGGGAGGCTGAGGCAGGAGGATCGCTTGAGCCCAAGAGTTTGAGATTGCTGTGAGCTAGGCTGACGCCATGGCACTGTACTCAGGGCCACGGAGTGAGACTCTGTCTCAAAAAAAAAAAAAAAATCCCAATAATGATCTCCACTGACATAAGAGTCTCCTCTTTGAGCTTGTGTGTCATACAGTATGTTTATCATTGATTGGACAAGCAGTTATCATCAAGACCAGAAAATGTCATTGAAATTTTAAACTCAGTGTTGCTGTATTTTTGGGATTATATAAAAGCATTGACAAAATAGCTTGTGCTTTAAATGGAAGGTTTAAATCTGTGGAGCTTTTTAAGATTTGTATTTGTCATGTCTTGGCACAAGTTTCTCGTTTGTAAAGTCTGGTTATGAAAAGACTCCGGTTTCCATATGTATATTTAAAATACTCTGAGTCATGGATTCAAATGAGTAATTGACATAACATCTATATCAGATTTCTGATTTACCATACCTTAACTTTAAGGCAGTGTATATTTATTTTACTATTTGCAATAACAAACACAGGTAATTGGCAAAATGGTATTCATTTTAAATACTCTTCTGCAATGTCTTTTATAATTTCCCAAAATTACTTTATTGGATTGAAAATTTGATTTTCCAGGAAGCTTAGGAAAATGGGTCACAAGTGTATGCACACAGGCATGTGTATATGGTGCTGGGGATGGTGAATGCATAGGCGTTTGGAGATTAGAAGCTCCACATTTCCATTTCCTCACTTTTTTTACTAAGTCTAAAATCTAAAGCCACATTTGATTGTAAGATGTGCAATTACATGCATCACTAAAAGAGAAAAAATGCTATGAGTTAAATGATGACAATGCTTTCTAATTATTTTGATTTATACTATTGAAAGAGCCACTTATTAAAGTATAGATTCTTGTGCATATATAATGTAAAAATATAAGAAAAATAGATTAAAGAATTTCTAAAATATTTTCACATTCAGTGTCCATCTATTCTGAATCAACTGTCTGACACAGAATCAGCAATATTTGTGTTTCCACATAACATACTATTAAGAGTGTTGATAATGCAACTTTTCTAGAATAGTGCTCTAAGTTTTTTTAAGCAGCTTTGTTAAGATATAATTCACATATACAATTTGTCCCTTTAAAAAGTCAAAGTCAGTGGTTTTAGGTATATTAATTACATTATTCATTTTGTAAATTTGGTAAAATATATATAACAAAATTTACCATTTTAAGCATTTCTAAGTATACAATTGAGTGGCATTAATTACATTCAAAATGCGTCACCACTATCTACTAATATTTCTGAACCTTTTTTTATTCACCTCAAACAGAAACTCTGTAACCATTAAGTGGTAACTCTCCATTTATAAATATCACATCTGCAGATTAGACCAGGATGTAGTCCCTGCTCCATTATTGAATTTCTACAAGACCTTGTTCTCCCTATCTCTTGGATTTTTTAACCAGTGAATCTAGGAATAATTACACAGACACATACGCACACACACTCTGCCATAATAGCATGCCTTTGCTGTAATATTGATATGACTATTAAGTGGGTAAATTATCTTTCAAAACTCTTCAGAGACAGATGTATAGGATGTTATTAATATGTACAAAGAGCAGCAAAATATTGAGAGATTTTCATCAAATGTTAGTAAGACTTTAGAATGTATAAAAATTCCAAGTTAATATTTATAAGATCATATTTTACCTTTTATATATAGTGCAAATTTAAGTGGGATCAGAATTCATAATCCTAGTATGCCCCTGTAAAAGGGTGGCCAATTTATGATGCCTACTGTTTTTACATTTCAAATGTATACCATAATATCACATTAAGAGTCTCTGAATTTGCTAGGCTGACGCCATGGCACTGAAATGGACACGGAAATGCAAAATTAAGAAAAACTAAATTATTCTGTATTTTTATATGTATCATTTTTTCCCCTTTAAGGTGAGATTGAAATGTCTAAACCTGTAGATGTGGGATTCCTACTTCCATTTACAAAAATTGATTGCACATTGTATAATTAAATATATTTGTTGTGTTTTGGTTTAAAATTTAATTATGTGTGTCTCTTCTGGTGTAATTTTTTTTTTTTTTTTTGCTGTTTAAACCTCTGCTCCAAACATGAGCCAGGAACACTGTATCTCAGTTTTTAAATTAGTGGAAACTGCATGTTACATTGATGGGACTTTCTTATCACTACTCCCTAGCCCCTAGATTTTTTCAGAATTTAATAATAGCATTGCTTCTTATCAAGAATCAAGTTCATTGGTAGCTTTTTAGAATATTGGCATGAGTTCTAAAATGAAAAGAGATGGCTGGAAATTTATTGAGTACAGTTAAAAATTGGTCACCTTTTCCTCTATTTTTAAAAAAGTCTCAAAATCACGTTGCTAGGCATGGTATTCTTTTCCCTGCCCTGTTTATCTCTGGGCCATTCTTTCTTGGATTTGGATTTAAAATTAAATAAAAATTATTTGTATCTCTCTTTGACTCTGAATATTCTTGTTGCTTCATGGGATGTGTAAGTCTAAATTTCATCTCTTGGCATCATGAAATCTTCCTTCTCTAGTCTTCTATTTCAAGTCTCACTTTGATTATTGATAGAATGTTCTAGTATTAACTTACAAGCTATGACTGTGAGTTAATTGTATTTTAACAAAGATACAAACTTTTTCAAGTAAATCTTCTTTACACTAATCACCTGGGAAAGCTAGGTATGTGTTTCTATAACGTTGGGGTCAGAACTTGGAACTGCATTTTTTAAACTGAGGTCAAGTGCTGGTTGCTGTCTTAGTTTCTTACTAGGAAGAGTGCGACATCTTTCCCAAACTAAAATCACAGATTTCCTCCAATCTGTCCTATTATCAATGTCAGTGTATACGAATGAATGTTTGAGTATTTATTATAAGCCTGAATTATTAACAATGATTCTGGACCAATTGCTTAAAATAAAAGGTAGAGTTTCTTTTAGATTCAAGCATAATTTGCTTGAAACCCTCTCAACACAGGAAATAAACACCTGTACTTCCTTCCGTTCCATCCCTATTGATTAAGTTGTTACAGCCCATGTGTTTACTGTGTACTTTTCCCCCCTTTAGTGTTATTTGGCCCAGATGCCTGAAGAGCTCTGGACTTTGTAAAAACAGGGACTGTTGATCAAACTGAAGACATGAACTTTGACAGTTTTAAAACAGATCTTATCCTGTGTGTTTAGGAAAATGAGAATATAACATGTTGGCTTTATTTAAGGTTAAAGATCTTTCATTGAGTCCTATGTCTGTGCTTTGGTTCATCAGACCTTTGTGATAATTTTCTGGTTCAGTATTTTTCCAAAATGTTGAAGTTGATTGTTTATATAATAGAAGAAAAATTAGCCTATCAATGTAGATGCCAATTTAGATAATAAACTATAGTTAGGTACCATTTTTTAAAAAATATGTAATAACATCTTTATTGAGATATAATTCACATACCATAAAATTCACCTTTTTAGAGTGTACAGTTCAGTGCCTTTTAGTATGTTAATGTTAATAGAGTTGGGCAACCATCACCACTGTCTTATTTTAGAACATTTGCATCACTCTAAAAAGAAACCCCACACCCATTAGCAGTCACTCTGCATATCTGCTTCTGCCAACCCCTGATAACCACTAATCTACTTTCTGTCTCTAAGGATTTGCCTTTTCTGGACATTTCATATTAGTGGAATTGTACAGTATGTGCTCTTTTCCCTCACTTAGCATGTTTTCAAGGTTCATCCATGTTGTAGCATGTATCAATACTTTATTCCTTTTTATTGTTGAATATTATTATATTATATTGAATTGTATGGACAGGCCACATTTTGCTCATCAGTTTATGGGCATTTGAAATGTTTCTACTTTGGGCTATTAAACTAATAGCCCAAATGCTAATTGGGCTAATTTAGCTGTAAATGCTAATAAAATTCATGTGCAAATTTTTATGTAGACATGTGTTTCCAGTTCTCTTGGATGTATACCTAAGAATGGAGTTGATGGGTTATATGGCAATTCTGTGTTCAACAAACTGTTTTCCAACATGGCTTAACCATTTTACAATCCCCAAAGCAATGTATAAGAGTTCCATTTTCTCCATATCTTCACCAATAGTCGTTACTGTCATTTTTGCTTTAGCCATCCCTCGGGAGTAGGAAGTAATATCTAACTGTGGCTTTGATTTGCATTTCTCTGGTGACTAGTAATGTTGAATATGTTTTCATGTGCTTGTTGGCCATTTGTATATCTTTTGAGAAATGTCTCTTCAGATCTTTTGCCCATTTTTAAATTGGGTTGTCTTTTTGTTGATTTGTAACAGTTCTTTATAAATTTTGCACGCAAGTCTCTTATCCAGATATATGATTTACAAATATTTTCTCCCATCCTGTGGATTGTCCTATCACTTAATAGTGTCCTCTAAAACATAAAAGTTTTAAATTTTGATAAAGTACAATTTATCTATTTTTTTTTTGTCACTTTTGATGTCATATCTAAGTAACCATTGCCTAACCCAAGATCACAAAGACCCACTCCTATATTTTCTTCTAAGAGTTTTATAGTTTTACCTTTTACATTTAGGCATATGATCCATTTTGAGTTAGTTTTTGTGTATGGTCTGAGGTCAGGCCCCAATTTCATTCTTTTGTATCTGAATATTCACTTTTCTCAGCACCATTTGTTGAAAAGATTGTTTTCTCCCCATTGAATTGTCTTGGCACTCTTGTCAAAAATCAGTTGACCATACATGTAAGGGTTTATTTGTAGACACTCAGTTTTGTTCCATTGATCTATGTGTCTGTCCTTATGCCAGTACCACACCATCTTGATTACCATAACTTAGTAGTAAGTTTTGAAATTGGTAAGTATGAATCTCTAACTTTGTTCTTTCTTTTCAAGATTATTTTGGCTGTGGACCCATTGAATTTCCATATGAATTTTTGGATCCGCTTGTCAATTTCTACATAAAAGCAGCTGGAATTTTGATAGGGATTACATTGGATAGGTATAATCTTATTTTAGTAGTCTCCCAAATCTCTACTATTGATTGCATTCAACTTTTGGAGCAGGTCTCAGTTATTGGGAGTATGCATAGAAGCCCTATATCTCTCTCTGGGTAAATTAGTGCAAATCTAAAACTAGATTATTTGAGGAAACACTGCCACTATCTACATATTGAACTCCTTGCTTAGTTTACATTGTTAAAAACATGTATTTGGCATCCTGTCGTTAGAGCATTTGTTTGGCAGGTTTTTGTTTTTGTTTTTACTTTTCCCAGTAAAGTTTTAAGATCAGTGTAAATGTGATACAAAGACGACAAGGAAAATCTGTGAGAACCAGGGTTCTACAGGGATTTGGCTGTGTATTAGAATGACGTGAAACACATTAGTGGTTGTCTTAGTCTGTTTAGAGTTGCTATAACAGACTACCTGAGACTGCATAGTTTATAAAGAAAGGTTTATTTGGCATATAATTCTGGTGGCTGGGAAGTTCAAGATTGGGCAGCTGCATCTGGTGAGGGCCTTAGGCTGCTTCAACTCATGTTGGAAAGTGGAAGGGGAGATGGTGTGTGCAAAGACATCACATGGCAAGAGAGGAAGCAAGAGAGAGAAACCAAGGAAGCCAGACTCTTTAACAACCCACTGACTTGGGAACTAGTACATTCCTATGAGAGCAAGAACTCACTCACCCCTATGGGAGAGCATTAGTCTATTCATGAGGGACCCACCCCGTGACCCAAACACCTCCCACAAGTCCCCACCTCCCAACACTGCCACATTAAGGGTCAAATTTCAACATAAGTTTTGGGAAGGACAAACTGAACCATAGCCGTGGTCTTATCAAAGTGTATGTGATGTGCTCTCCCCCCACCACCTTTTTCTTATCCTGGAAAAGGAATTACTGCACACATCTTATAAAGCAGGTAAACCACTCTATAAGAAATTTAGGTATTTTCCTCTTAGAATCAGTTTAAAGTTATTGTTCTCTTTTATGTGTAAGGCCCAGTGTTAGATGCTGCAGGGTGAGGGCAAAGCAGTGTAAGACTTCCCTAGACTACTGAAACAGCCTCTAAGAGGTTAGCTTCCTGCCTCCTGCCTCTCCCCATTCCTTCTGATTTTCTACTCCAGTGCCAGAGTTTATAGCTAAAAAAGAAAATGAATCTAGTCATGTTTGGCTTTTCATTGCCAAACAGGGCAAAGTCCAAATTCCTTAGCATTGCATATAAGACCTTCTCTAGTCTGGTTCTAGACTAGTCCTATTCCTGAACCAAACATTCCATGGAACCACTCATTTCCCTGATTTCACTGTGCCTCTCAGACATGTCTTTACACGTGTTCCTTCTGTAGAATGATCTACTCCCTAGTGACTCCTTCTTGTCTTCCCATCACTGTGTCTTCATAATGCTATCATATTATTTATTTCCTTGTCTCTGCAGCTGCTAAAGATGAGAGGCACAATCTCAATCATCTCTGTTTTTCCAGTGGCTCCGGGCCTGGCACAAAGCAGTTATTAAATGTTGTTTTAAATGAATGAGCTGGAGTAGCTGCTTAAAGGATCTGATAATCTAATGGGGAGGGAAGATGATCAGAAGGCTGAAAACCACTAATATGTGGCTGAATGGAAAATGGTGTATTAATCAGCTAAGTTCTGTACTTTCTCTTGACCAAATATGGTACAAATATAAATCTGCCCAGTTTCACTAGCTCTCATAGCTTAGTATTCTGTACATTTCTCAGTACACTAGGTTATTTTCTTTCTTTTTTTTCCCCTCTAGTCATCCAGCCCAAAATGTCAAACTGTGTTGTTGTTTTCTATGTTGCTGTCCTTTGTCAGTAAAGCTCTACACAGAGTGCCTGTGAATAGCTGATACGTGGTGAAATAGGGCAGAAATATGAGTCAATTAGTGATGAAAATGAGAAAATACACTGTTTTGCATTATAGGCATGATCTTGTCAGATTGAAAAAAATTCCCTCTACCTTGTGAAACCACATGGCATTCTGTGTTTTGTTATTATCTGGATACCTCTCTCTCTTTGATTAATTTTTATTTCTTACAGCAAGTTGGCATATTCACTGACGGAAGTTAGAACTCATTCACCTCTTGTAATGTCCATAAGATGTTCATTTTAGGATTAAAATCTTACTGTCTCCCCCTGCTCCCACCTCAGTTTCTTTACCTTACCAGAAAATTAGATAATTATCTGTTATATTTAAAATTTGAGAATCAGATTTAACTCTTGAATATAAGCAGAGTGTAGATCATTTTATTTATTCTTATAGTAAATTTAGCTTTATTGTATAATTACTTTTTTTTTTTTTTTTTGAGATGAGGTCTTGCTATGTTGCTCAGGCTGGTCTTGAACTCCTGGGCTCAAGCAGTCCTCTCACCTCAGCCTCCTGAGTAGTTGGGATTACAGACATATGCCATGGCACCCATCGTATTGTATAATTACTTTATAAAATTCACTAATTGGGAATTTTTTTTGTTCTTTGTTTTATGTATTTTAAGTAAAAGCAGCTCTTGATGTTAAGCAGCTCTTGAAAATTTTGCTCTTGGCTAACTTGGGTTTTAACTATCTGAAAAGATCTTTATTTTATCCTGATTCTTGAAAGCTAGGTTTGCTGGGTAGAGAATTCTAAGTTAGCAGTTACTTACTTGAAGATATTCTGCTGTCTTCTGATCTCCACTATTGCTTTTGAGAAGTTAGTCATCAGTACTTGGAAAATAGTCTGTCCCTTTTTTTGTGGCTGTTGTTAAGATTTTTCTCTTTGCCCTTCATTTTCTGCAGTTTCACTGTGATATAGCCAGGTATGTATTTCTTTTTATTTGTTTTGCTTGGGACTTTTTGAAATTATAGGCTGATGTTTCTCATCACTGTCTTAGTTCGTTCTGTGTTGCTGTAACAGAATACCATAGACTGGATAATTTGTAAAGAAAAGAAATTTAGAGTTCTAGAGGCTGGGAAGTCCAATATCAAGGTGCCAGCATCTGGTGAGACCTTCTTGCTGCATCATTCCATGGCAGAAGGTGAAAGGGCAAGAAAGCACTTCCTCCAGAGAGCAAGAGGTTGGACACATAGCCTCAAGCCCGTTTATAATCAGCATTAATCCATTCATGAGGGTGGAGCCCTTGTGACCTAAAGGGCTTAGGCCCACCTCCCAACATTGTTGCATTGGAGATTAGGTTTCCAACACGTGCTTTTTGGGGGACACATTCAAACTATAGCAATCGCTTCTTGAAAATTCCTAGCCACAATCTATTTCATTATTGCCTTTGCTGCGTTTTCTCTCTCTCATCTCTTTCTGGTACTCCAGTGAAACCCAGTTTAGAGTTTCTTTCTTTTTTTTTTTTAGACAGAGTCTCTCTCTGTTGCCTGGGCTAGAGTGCCGTGGCATCAGCCTAGTTCACAGCAATTTCAAAGAGTTTCTTACTGTAACAGCTTATTCTGCTTTCCAGTTTTAATTTCTTAAGGCGTAAGCTTAGACTTTTGATTTGTGACATTTTTCTTTTCTAATAAAAACATTTAACCTTATAAATTTCATTCTAAGTACCGAGTTAGCTGAATCTCACAAATTTTTATTTATTTATTTTTCATCTTCTTTTAGTTCAAAATACTCTGTAATGACCCATGGATCATTTAAAAGTGTGATGTTTAACATCCAAGTGTTTGAAGATTTTCCTGTTATCTTTTCATATTGCTTTCTAGTTTAATTCCATTATAGTCAAAGAACATGCGTTGTATAATTTCACTTCTTTTCAGTTTGCTAAGATTGGTTTTATGAGGGTTCCATGTTGCACTTGAAAAGAATATGTATTCTGCTGTGGTTGAATGGCTATGTCAATTTGATCCAACTTGTTAATGGTGTTCAGTTCTTCTGTGTATCCTTGCTGACTGTCTGCTAGCTCTGTCGACTACTGATTATAGTTTTCACATCTCCAGCTGTAATTTTAGATTCGTCTATTTCTCTTTCAATTCTGTCAGTTTTTGCTTTATGTATTTTGATGCTGTGTTAGTGCATACACATCCAGAATTGTTATATCTTTTTGGTGAATTGACCCTTTAAAATATTATTGTGTAATATCCTTTTTTGTATTATTTTAATTTTTTTTAAGAGACGGGGTCTGACTGTGTTGCCCCAGCTGGACTTGAACTCATGGGCTTAAGAGATCCTCCTGCCTCAGTAATTTTCTTTCTCTGACATTTACTCTGTCTAATATTAATGTAGCCATTAAGCTTTCTTATGAATAGAGTTTGTATGGTAAATCTTTTTCTCCCCACATGAGTTGTGATTTCCCTGATTCTTTGTATGCTGAATAATTTTGGATTATATCCATGACATTTTGATTATTATGTTATGAAACTTTGTGTCTTGTGTAAATACTATGGAGAGTATTGATGTATTTGTTTTAGCAGGCATTGTCCTGGTTGAATTTTTAGGGCATGTGTTCTAACCAGCCTTCTGTGGGTTGTGGTTTCAATGTCAGTTCTATTTTCAAAACCCTTGCAGTGCCATTTGTGCCCAACCTATTTGTGTTCTACCAAGTGGCCACCAAGAGCCTGGTCAGGTTTAGGTATGCTGGTCATTTGTATTTGAAAGTTGTTCATAGTAGTCCAGAATCAAGGTTGAGATTTTCTTGGTCACCCAGCTGAGGTGAAGCCTGGCTACTGTCTGAATGTTCACCTCCAGGGTGCTACCCTTTTGAATGCTAGCCCAAACTGACAGAGAAGTCACCAGGACACCATCTTGACAGTTAAAGGATTCCAGCCCTCATCCTCCAAACCCTAAAAGGACATCTCTTAGCAAATGACCCCAGCAGCTGGACTTCTAGATTTTCTCCAGGTTCAGGTACTGATCTTGAACTTCTAGCCTTCAGAACTATGAGACGATACCTTTCTGTTGTTTAAGCCACTCAGTAGATAGTACTTTGTTATGACAGCCGTAGCAACTAAGTGCTCATTACTCATCTCCTCCCATGGCTAAATTGAGATCTTTAAGAAAACACATTCTCTTAGGTCCTTAAGTCTAAGTACCTAGCCCATTGCCTGTACATAGTAGGTAGGCACTTGATAAATACTTACAGGTATATCTGCTATAATGGAATATTTATATTTATTTCCTGAAAAACCTTGCATTCTGCACAGTAGTGCCCTGAAACTACTAAGTATCTTGTGGGAAAAGTAAGAATACAGCAGATCTCTCAAAATCAGTGCAACTTGGTAACTACTAGCAAAACCAATAATTGGTACCTTGAAAGATTACCCGGACTCAGGCAGGCATCTCAATGTGGCTGGATGTTGCTAAAATGAATACTGAAAATATGCAAAACCCAGCAAAGTGGAAATTCTGGCGATGCTTGAATTGGTACCTGGGTAGTGGATGTGAGACAGTACAAACAGACGTGAAGCTCTGAGCTGGTGGCACTTCTGTTATAATGGCCATTCATGGGAGCCAGAGTAACCAGGCAAGCTGAGGGAGCCTCGGTCGGCAGTGGCTACGCCCTTCTGGGGAGTGAGACCTGGCTGCAGGCTCTTTGACAGCATTCTGAAAGCACAGCTTCTTGCTAAGGCCAAGTTAGGTGAGGATTTTTTTCCTTTCTTGCCTAAGATTTTCATTCTACTCCCTCCAATTCTTTGCTTAGGAAACTCTCAAATGAATCGATGTGACTTCCATGCCATAATGACATCATTACCACTTCCCAGTCAAACATGTGCTTATCTGTGTTACAGAAACACGTAATGGAACAGATGGCATTCGAATTGAATTGAATTCCCCTTTGTACTCCTCAGATTCACTTGTTAGTCTCCTGTGCTTATGATAAATTCAAGTGACTTCATATTTATGAAGTTAGCCAGAGCTGTATATTTAAAATTACCTGTGGAGTTATTTAGAAATTAAGTTGATATATATTGCTATATTGCCCTAAACTTGTTCTGTTTTAACAATGTTTTTCAATTAATAGGAGACACATTCTCTTTATGATATATAAAGCTATTCATTGTTCCTATTGATTTCCTTTCTTACAAAAGTGGTTATTTGTGAATGTTTAGTTTGATCCTAATTGTATTTCTGTTAATTTTGGTTTGCTTCACTGAAATATTTAAGGTTACTTTTAGGTAACAATTACTGGATTTTAATTTCAAGACTATATATATAGTGTGTGTATATATGTGTGTGTATTTATGAGATTATGTACATATATACACATATATGGTTTCAAATGATTTTCATCTTTTAATTGCTTTTAGTTTTATTAATCTTGTGCATAAATTTCAGCTGAGCTATTAATGAAACTATTTGACTTTCATTATCTGTTATTTTTGAAAATTCAAATTAATATAACAAAGTATCAAATCTTTAATATTTAGACTGTATAAAGCTTTTTATTTTAGGAAATTTACTTGTAATCAATTCATAATTGAAGGAAGATTTGGCTTCCTATCTCAATTCAACCTGGGGTATATAGTTTTTGTTAATTAAAATATACATACAGAAAAGTACATATACAGAGTGACATACTTTGTAGTAGGTTAGTTTTTCTAAATAAGGAAAGTCTCTTAAAGCTCAACCCTTTATATGAAAAGAAAAGAAGTTATAAATTCTATTTAGCTTGGCATAAAATGATATTTTGCATGAAAATTTTAGGCATGAAACTGCAAAAATTGCTTAGGACTGGGTGCCATTTCTATAGGGCTCTGGCAATTTGGCAATAACTTTAATAACATTATAGGGTGGTTGCTTTGTTGTATTTTATTGAATTTTTGGCAGTAAATTTCAGGAGAATCTTTATTTTCCAGGACAAAACTCAGTATGGTGACAATTCTTTCTATATTCTCATCTCATTGTATAGCTAGAGCTGAAAGCAGAGTAGGAAAGTAGCTTTGAAAAAGGAGGAAATGAAATTTGAAAATTATCAAGAATGCCAGGCCAGGCACTGTGGCTTATGCCTGTAATCCCAGTGCTCTGGGAGGCTGAGGTGGGAGAATTGCTTGAGCTCAGGAGTTCAAGACCAGCCTGAGCAAGAGCGAGAACCCGTCTCTACTGAAAATAGAAAAATTAGCTGGGCATTGTGGTACGCACCAGTAGTCCTTGCTACCCCGGAGATTGAGGCAGGAGGATTGCTTGAGCCCAGGAGTTGGAGGTTGCAGTGAGCTATGATGATGCCACTGCACTCTAGCCTTGGGGACAGAGAAAGATTTTGTCTCAAAAAAAAAAAAAAAGAATACCAGACTGAAGGCAGCTTTTAATTTGATTAATTAATTTGCAATTCATTTTTTGGTAACCATTTCCTAAATATAACAATTTCAGAGAACACCAAACCTTCTTATAATTCTGGAAGTGGGAAGGAGGAAAGAGGAACAGTGTGTGTTTTTAGTGTGCATTCTCTCTTCCTAGGGTTTTGAGCAGTGTAAGATGATTGGAATGTCACATTTACTCTCTACTCCCCGTACCCCTACCCCCATCAGTGTGTCTCATGGGTCGTGTGGTATACGTACGAGAGTAAAAACCACTGGTTAGTGTGAGTCTGTGTATAGTTCTTGAGGTGTGGAGAATTCCAGCCCTGACAGTCTTAGTGGAAAGGCGGTTTATACAGTCGATTTCTGGTATTCACAGTAGATATGTTCTGTAAAATCGCCACAAACACTGGTAGCAAATCCTGAATCGTTGCTGCTGGGGAAACACAGGGTTAGGGTCCTGTGAGCCTCAAGTCAGAACACTTTTGTCAACTGATTAATACATAACCTTGTTTTCTGCATGCTTCTGTTTAAAGACACATTATTTCCTGTGAATTGTTGATTTGTTAACACTGATTGAACTCAGAGCCAACAGCACTATCACTCATGGCTGAACAAAATTTACCTAACACGTCTATTTTCTCTACAAGGCACATCACAGTCTTGTGCTTAGGAACACTAGACAGACTTCAGCACTGTGTTTGAGGGCCATTTTAAACAGCAAAACCACCAGCACAGAGCACAAACATGTGAAAACAAGGCATTAAATAGACCATGGAAAGACTGTTTGTTTACAGTATGAGGCTGAAACCAGAAGGCAGAGTGTTGCTTGTTTGACCTCAGCTGGGAACATGCACTTTGCATGACTTGATTTTTTGCTGTTCTGCACACATCTATGAGTGACCAGGGAAGTGCCACAAGTATTGATTTTGGGGTCACAAATACATTTTAGCAAGTAGATGAGTACACAAATACAGAATCCATGAACAAAGAGGATCAACCATACTTGAAAGACCAGTCCTGATTTCCCCACTACCTAGGTGTGTTAAGCAAGTTACTTAACCTCGCTCTCTGTCAGTTTCCATTTTATAAAATGGGGCTAAATATTACAGACAACAGAAGTTTGTGAATATTAATGAAGTTTAAATGAGTAATGATGCTATCACATTGCCAGACATTTGAGTGTTTGATGAGCGGTGTTGGTATTAGTAGTAATCATTAAGACAAGTTAAAAGTAATAGCTGTCTTTATTGAGTACCTATTCTGATGCTTACAATAACTCTGAAAACTAAGAAGTATTTTCTATATGGCACAGATGAGAAAATTAAGACCCAGAGAGGTTGAGTAATTTGCCCCATCACCCATTTGGTGGTAAATAGTTGAACTGGAATTTGAACCCAGGACTTGATGATTTCAAAATCCATGTACATCTTTTGACTTGGTGTAGTGAAGAAGGATTATATATATGGCTTCAGATCAAGTTGGACTTACACACCCAGGTGAGGGCAGAAGATGGTTAGGGAGAGAGTGATGCATGGTTGGGGGAGGGAGGTTATACTTGCTGCCCAGAGTTGGAGAAATTAGGGCAGAGTGATCCAAGTGACTAGTCTTGGGATGCAAAGACATATAACAATTAATTAACTTGTTGGACTGGGGTAGAAGCCAGGAGGGCTGGAAAGAGAATAGAGGCTTTAGCTAGGCTGGAAAGAGGACCTGGGCAAGGAATGTTTTATATTTGAGGGAGGTAATGAATATGAGGCTCCTTTGTATCAGATTCTTCTATTGGTTATCTTTGTAGCTGTCCAAACAGGACTTGTAAAAATAGTACTGATAATTGCTTTCCTGTATGTATTTCTGACCTTTTTGTCCTCACTTCCATAGGAAAGTTAACATTTTGTGAAAGCAAAGTTAGCATTTTGTGAAACAGAGTACTTTGTTTCTAAAGTACTCTGAATGACTGGCAGAAGAATGCTATTTTTATCTAAGTCTTAGTCTAGAGCTGGGTCCTTTTTTTGGGTGGTTTTGGAGAAGGGCTTCTTATACTCACAGTCAGTGTTTGTAGGTGGAGAGAACCATCCCATTTCTCATGCAGCCCTGAGCCTGGACCTTGGGTAAATAAAGGCCTCATAAAGGCTCTTTCCCCTCTCCCCTCCCAACCATTGCACAGAGATTTTTCTGAGCCAAGGTTGAGCAGAGTGTTGTGAATGCCCAAACCCTGAGAGACACGTGGAAATTTTCTATCATTTTCTACTTGCTATTCTGCAAATATTTTTCAGTAGACTACAACATAGCAGTTTGAGAGGAATGCTTCATGATGTTCTTGTGGAATGGTTATTTCTTACATCTGGTTTAAGTTTGATGGGTATGCATTGTATGAATTTTACCAAATTGTGTGTGTTTCAAACCCATGTAAATAAATGAATAAATAATAAAAAGCCAGGGTAGTGTTTTCTAACTTTTATGGGTCCCCAACAAGTTTGTCCACTGAGGTTACGTATATATAGTGGCTACTACTATACATCTGGAGCAGGGGCTGGCAAACTTCTGAAATTCCCTGATAGTAAATATTTTGTGCTTTGCCAACCATGTGGTCACTATTGCAACTACTCAGCCCTGCTGTTGTAGCTGTAAATACTAAGTAAACTGATGAGCATGGCCATGTCCCAATAAAACTTTATTTACAAACACAGGCAGCAGTTTGCCAACTAGAGCATAACTGTCTCTTAGAGACCCGTACAACTTCTTCATAGGGTTAAACTCTTGCAGGTTCTGTATGTGTAGCATTTTAAAGTTTGCATTATAACCTTGTGGGTAGGGCAGTGAAAGTAACATTACATAGAAGTTATCATCACCTCTGAATTTTAGGAAAAAGATTCTGATATCAAAGTATTAAGTTTGTTGAACATTTTTTTTATTGGTGGTTGGAAAAGAAAGTTGAATTTACATACAGGAACTCCAACAGCTTGCTCACACTAGTTTTTTTCCTAGTACAAATTGATCATTTAATGATAAATGTGGAGATATTTAATATTTTAGAACAGAAGGCAGAGATTGTTAATTACATATTTTTTTTCCTAAAATGTAATGCATTCTCTCTCTCTCTCCCCCTTTAACCTCCTCACCCTCCTTTCCCCTCTCTCCTTCTCTGTCCCTCTGCTGGGATAGGGAAATTGACTGTAAGAGGGTATGGATTTATGTGGCAGGAAGAGGCAAGGCGATTCTGATGCAAGATGCCCTTGCTTCCACCCTGCCATCCTGTAAGGTGTAGAGGAAAGGAAGAGACAGGTTTACAGCTCTCAACCCATGATCAACTTGTTTGACCACTATGATTGTTTGATCATGGTGAGTTAGTAGAGGATCCATTTCTAAAGAGCTTTTGTTTAATGCATCCTCTCCAAACACCTTAGATTACACCCAGTACCTCGGGCCACCTGCTCTAGGCCACAGAAGACAAACACTTTGTCACAGCATTTGTGTCTAGCTTCTGCTGGAGAAAAGTAGTGCACGTGAGAAGCATCAACAGTTATCTACCTATTTTCTCACCGTCCTTTTCCAAACTGACTTTTACTAATTCATCTTCAGGAAAATATGTTTTTCCACAGTTGCCAGTCCTCATAAATTCATGGGTTTCTTTTCTAGGAAGTAAGTCCTTTTCTTTTAAATGCTGTCATATGCAGGCTATAAATGCTTTGAGCATTTGTGATATTGTTCTTAGTATGAAGATTGAGCCTCTTTGTACCACCCTCTTTCATACTATCTAGTTGGAGGTTTAAATTAAGTGAGCAGAAAATAGCATGATAGAAGATCCATGGAGGTGGGTTTGCAGAAAAGTTAGCCCAAGATCCAATTATAGGTGAGGTAACAGGCTGAAAGCTTAGACTTCTGACTGTGCTGATACAGTTTACTTTCCAATGCTATTTTTATGAATAGAGTAGCATTTTGAAACTGACTGTATTTTAAAGACTGAATTTGTATCTGTGTCTAGATCCAAGCTAAGGATCTAGGCTAAGCCATTGACACATGGACCCTGGCATGTGCTGTGCTCCCCCAGCCTGTCCCTCTGACTTCTGACAATACATCCTCTCAATGTATCCAAACCTTTGAAACACCTTTGAAACTCAGAACACACAAAAACCACAAAACCACAAAAAACCCAAAACAAATGAAAAACTTTCCTAATCTTCCCTGCAGTGACGTTCTGCTTCTCTGAATTCTTGTAATCTGCCTGTACAGCTCATGGTGAAATTTGATTCGCTGTGTCAGTCTTGTCTTAGATTTACCCCCAGCGTGGACCCTACTTTCAATGAGTTTAAAATCTGTTCAGAGAGTTATATAAGTAGCTAATAAAAGATGGAAGTAACTTTACAAGGCAATAAAGGACAGATGACAGATGATGGAAAAAGGGAGACTGGAACCTGGCCTGGAAGCAGAGATCTGGCTAGGGGTATAGGAGGCAGAGGGTCATGAGCAAAGGAGCACATTAAAAAAAAGTGTGAGGGACAGTCTGACTGGAGCATATGCTGGGCTAAGACCAGAAAGGGAGTGGGTTAGGGTTATGAAAGTTTTAAGTGCTAGATGCTAGGGGTTTGTACACACACGCGCGCACACACACACACACACACACATAAGAAATTCATATTTTGTAAGTGGTACTGAGCTCAGAGATTTATGTATGGGGTTATATAATGAAGAGTGTTTTATTCATTTATCCAACAAATAATTATTTCATGATTAAAAAGAATTAGAGAAAAGAGATGCCAGAGCCTATTGTAATAATCCAGACATGAGATAAGAGTTGCCTGGAACTGAGCAGTAGCAGCGGGACTGGAAAGAATAGACTTAAAGGATAGGACAAAAGATGAATTGATAGGGCCTGAGAAGTCATTGAATATGGTTAGCAAAAGTGATCTGCTTTGCACTATTTTTTTTGAGACAGAGTCTCACTTTGTTGCCCGGACTAGAGCGCCATGGCGTCAGCCTAGCTCACAGCAACCTCAAACTCCTGGGCTCCAGCAATCCTTCTGCCTCAGCCTCCCAAGTAGCTGGGACTACTGGCATGCGCCACCATGCCTGGCTAATTTTTTTTTTATATATATATTTTTAGCTGGCCAATTAATTTCTTTCTATTTTTAGTAGCGACAGGGTCTCGCTCTTGCTCAGGCTGGTCTCGAACTCCTGACCTTGAGTAATCCTCCCACCTCGGCCTCCCAAAGTGCTAGGATTATAGGAATTAGCCACCGCGCCCGGCCTGCTTTGTGCTATTTTTTGGTTTTTTTGTTGATGCGTTTTTTATCTGTCTAGCTAAACTGTAAACTCTTATGGGCAGACACTATATTTTATATTCCTTTTATAATAGGTGCCCATTGTCCTTTTATTCCTGTTTAAAGAGTTTATTAACACCTGTTATTCCACACAACATGGCATTTTAAACACTGACTTATAACCCCCAATAAGATAACATTAAGACTGACAAATACTTCTAAGAAACAAATGCCACTTACATTAATCTCCAAATCATTATTGCATTTCTTTTTTAATTGAGATATAATTATCATACTATAAATTTCACCCTTTAAATTGTAAAATTCAGTGTTTTTAATATATTCACAGAGTTGTACACCATCATCTTGTAATTTCAGAATATTTTCATCACCCCAAAAAGAAACCCCATATATGTTAGCAGTCACACTCTATTCTTATTCTCAGCCCCTGGTAACCACTAATCTACTTTCTGTCTCTATAGGTTTGCCTACTCTGGACATTTCCTATAAATGGCATTGTGCAATATGTGGTCCTTTATATCTGACTTAGCACAGTATGTTCAGAGTGTATCCATGTTGTAGCATGGATCGATACTTCATTCTGAATAATATTCCATTGTATGGATTTGCCACATTTTGTTTATCTGTGCACCAGATGAAAGACATTTGGGTTGTTTCTATATTTTTGCTACTATGAATAATCTGCTATGAACATTCATGTACAAGATTTTGTTTGGCCATATATTTTCAATTCACTTGAGTATTCTACATAGAGGTAGAATTGCTGGGTCATATGCAAACTCTATGTTCAACATTTTGAGGAACTGCCAAACTATTTCCCGAAACGACTGCACCATTTTACATCCCCACCAACAACGTATGAGTGTTGCAGTTTCTACACATCCTTGCCTTTGCATTTATCCATCTTTTAAATTCTAACTATTGTGGGTGTGAAGTGGTAGTTCACTATAGTTTTGATTTGCATCTACCTGATGACTAATGAAGTTGCCATCTTTTCTGAGTTTATTGGCTATTTGTATATTTTCTTTGGAGAAATGTCCTTTCAGATCCTTTGCCCATATTTTGATTGGGTTATTTGTCTTTTTATTGCTGATTTGTAAGAATTCTAAGTGAAAAGAATCAATCTGAAAAGGCCACTTACTATATGATCCCAGCTATCTGACATTCTGGAAAAGGCAAAACTGTAGAGACAGTTAAAAGATCAGTGGGTTGCCAAGGGTTTCAGGGGGAAGGAGGGATGAATAGGCAGAGCACAGAGGAGTTTTAGGGCAGTGACACTATTTTGTATGATGGTATAAGGGTGGCTAGATGTTATCATACACTCGTCAAAACCCATAGAATGTACAACACTGAGAATGAACCCTAATGTAAACTACGGACTTTGCATGATATTGATGTATTGATGTAGGTTCATGGATTATAACAAATACAGCACTCTGCTGTGTGATGTGGATAGTGGGGGAAGCTGTGCATGTGTGGAGCAGTGGGTTTATGGGAACTCTGTGTACCTTCTGCTCAATTTCCTTGTGAGGCTAAAACTGCTCTAAGACGTGAAGACTACTTAAAAAATAATTTAGGGTAGTATAATTTTATGTGTCAAAGGCAGGAAGTACTTTAGCAGTTTAGAGAAAGGAGAAATCATTATTGGCCCTAGAAATGAGGGAGGAGATAGGATCTGAGCTGCAACCTGAAGAATGAACAGGATTTCATTCAGCAGACAATGGATCAGTGTGAGCAATCTTGGATAAGTAACCCCTGAGACCCTTGATTTCTTCATAGGGTTTGTGGAGGTGAGGTGAGGTGCGCAGCACAGGGTATAGCGTAAAATAACAAGTAGAGCTCTTCAGCAAATATTGATTGAGTGCCTACTGTGTGCTGTGTACTATTGTTGAGTCCACATTCTAGCTCAAGAAATACTGGTTAGATGTCATAGAAAGGGGACAACATACATTACGAAGAAAAACCCTGAGGTAAAAATTGCTATGCTATGGTCTGTGAACTACTAAATAAATCATATTTGGATAATAAAGTTGGTAAAGTAGATCAAGAGAAAGTGAGTTTTGTGCTTTGAATTCCAGAGAGCAGTTTGTAGGCAGTGGTGATTTTTTAAAAATCAAGAAGGATTTTGATAATGAGGAATTAGAAGACTAATTTGTATTTGAATCAACATATGAAGCAGGGATTTTAGTTGAGAGACTTTTCAGTTATTTTGAAATCATTGCCCAAGACTTCAGCTGGTTTGTTTAATGGGTAGGTTATTTATTTGTCAACCCAAAGGTACTTGATCGACATTCCATGTAATAATTTACAAAAGTAAATAGCAGAGGTTTGTGTTTTTTCTTCCCCTAGTTTAATATTATGGCAATCATATCAAACTTTGTTTCAGACTAATTTACTAGGAGTTAATGTTTCCAGGTAAATCACTAGTCTCTAAACATGTCTTTTTGACATTGGCCTGAGAAAATGGAACTTCTTTCTTATTAAGGAAAATGAAACACAGTACAAAATGCTAAGAGTTTTTTTCATCTATTCAGCAAGGTTCTCTCTTTTCTTTGGTAATATCTTTATTGAGATAATTCATGTACAATAAAATTCACCCTTTTAAGTGTACTATTCAGTGGTTTTATATTCAGAGTTGTGCAGCCATCACCACAGTCAATTATAGAACATTTTCATTGCCCCAAAAAGGAACCCTGTGTCCCTTAGCTGTCACCGCAAGTCCCATCATTCTCTATCCGCTCACTACCCTATGCAACCCCCTACTCGACTGAAAATGAAAGAAGTTTTAAAAATCAATTTCAGATAGCATCAGAAAGAATTAATACTTAGGAATAAATTGAACAAAAGAAGTACAAGACTTTTACACTGAAAACTATGACACTAAAACATTGTGGAAAGAAATTAAAGAAGAACTAAATAAATAGCCTGTGTTCATGGATTGAAAGACTTAATATTGTTAAGATGGGGCCGGGCGTGGTGGCTCATGCCTATAATCCTAGCACTTTGGGAGGCCGAAGCTGCGGATTGCTCAAGGTCAGGAGTTCGAAACCAGCCTGAGCAAGAGCGAGACCCTGTCTCCTACTAAAAATAGAAAGAAATTAATTGGCCAACTAAAGATATATAGAAAAAATTAGCTGGACATGGTGGTGCATGCCTGTAGTCCCAGCTACTTGGGAGGCTGAGGCAGGAGGATTGCTTGAGGCCAGGAGTTTGAGGTTGCTGTGAGCTAGGCTGACGCCACGGCACTCTAGCCCCAGCAACAGAGTGAGACTCTGTCTCCAAAAAAAAAAAATATTGTTAAAATGGCAGTGCTCTCTAAACTGATCTACAGATGCAGTGTAGTACCTATCAAAACCCAGGAGGTTTGTTTTTTGTTTGTTTTTTTTGGATTTGTTTGGGTTTTTTTTGCAGAATTTGACAAGCTGATTATAATTATATGGAAATACAAGAGATCTAGAATAGCCAAAACAATCTTGAAAAAACAAGAACAAAATTGGAGACTATCATGTCCTAATTTCAAAACTTGCTACAAAGTTAAGGTAATTAAGACAGATTGGTACAGTAGGATAGATACAGAGATCAATGGAATTGAATTCAGAATCTCAAAATAAGCCCTTATATTTATGGTCAGTTGATTTTCAACAGTGATGATGAGATATTCGTAATTAAATTGAGGAAAGAATAGTCTTTTCAACAAATGGTGCTGGGACAACTGGATATCTGTATGCAGAAGAATGAAGTTGGACCCCTACCTCAAACTCTATCCAAAATTAACTCAAAATGGGTCACAGATCTCTATATGAGTTAAAACTATAAAAGTCTCAGGAGAAAACATAGGAGTAAATCTTTGAGACTTTAGACCAGGGATGAAATCTTAGATACAACAAGAAAAGCACAAGCAAGAAAAGAAAAAAATAGATAAATTTGATTTCATCAAAATTAAAAGCTTTTGGCTGGGCAACTGTGACACACGCCTATAATCCCAGCGCTCTGAGAAGTTGAGGCAGGAGGATTGCTTGAGCTGAGGTTACAGTGAGCTGTGATCTTGCC
Organism: Lepilemur septentrionalis; assembly: GCA_963573855.1. NCBI lineage: Eukaryota > Metazoa > Chordata > Mammalia > Primates > Lepilemuridae > Lepilemur > Lepilemur septentrionalis. Next base: position 33,605 of record CAUYMX010019824.1, on the reverse strand, counting down.
ACTGCACTCCAGCCTGGGTAGGTGACAGAGTAGGACCATGTCTCTTAAAAAAAAATAATTGAAACCTTTTGTGTTTTCGAGGACACTTGAAGAAAATGAAAAGATAACCCACAGATTGGGAGAAAATATTTACAAATTATATGTTTGATAAGGATCTTGTATCCAGATTATATAAAGAACTCTTACAACTCCACAATAAAAAAACAAATAATTCAATGAAAAACAATGGGCATAGGATCTGAATAGACATTTCTCCAAAGAAGGTGTACCAGTGGCCAATGAGCACATGAAAAGATGCTCAACATCAGAGTCATCAGAGACATGCAATTCAAAACCATAATGAGAAACCACGTATATCCACTAGGATGGCTAAAATAAAAAAGATAATAATAAGTGGTGACAAATATGTGGAGAAATTGTAAACTTTATGTATTGCTGATGAGAATGTAAAATTGTGCAGCCACTTTGGAAAGCAGTTTGACAGTTTCCCAAAATGTTGAACACAGAGTAACCATGTGACTTAGCACCTCTAGCTCTAGGTGGAATTAAGTACATGTCTACACAAAACCTTGTTACATGAATGTTCATTAGCAGCATCATTCACTGTAGCCAAAACATGGTTATAACTGAAACGTCCATCACCTGACGAACAGATAAACAAAATGTGGTGTGTTGATATAATGAAATCTTATTTGGCAACAAAAAGGAATAAAATTCTGATACATGCCACGCCATGAATGAACCTTGAAAACATTATGCTAAGTGAAAGAAGCTAGCCATAAAAGATCACATAGTGTATGATTCTGTTTACATGAAATATCCAGAATAGGCAATTACACAGAGACAGAAGTAGGTTAGTGGTTGCCAGGGGCTGGGGGAAGGGAGGAAATAGGGAGTGGCTGTTATGGGCTTGGGCTTCTTTTGGGGATTAGGAAAATGTGAAATTAGATGGCAGTGATGGTTATACACCTCTGTGAATATATTAAAAACCATTGAATTGTACACTTTATTTTTTATTTTTTTTGAGACAGAGTCTCACTCTGCCTGGGCTAGAGTGCCATGGCATCAGTCTAGCTCACAGCTACCTCACACTCCTGGACTCAGGTGATCCTTCTGCCTCAGCCTCCTGAGTAGCTGAGACTACAGGCATGTGCCACCATGCCCGGCTAATTTTTTCCATATATTTTTAGTTGGCCAATTAATTTCTTTCTATTTTTGGTAGAGACGGGGGTCTCACTCTTGCTCAGGCTGGTTTTGAACTCCTGATCTTGAGCGATCCTCCCGCCTCGGCCTCCCAGAGTGCTAGGATTACAGGCGTGAGCCACCACGCCCGGCTGAATTGTACACTTTAAAATGAGTTTTGTAGTTTTGAATTATATCTTAACAAGCTGTTATATTTAAAAATGTATATTTAATGAGATACCACTGCTTTACAATTTTTTTCATTCTCTAGTTAAAGGCAGGACCCAGCAGAGCTCCTGTTTTATTTTTTTAAGTCATACTTGTTTGCCTTTTTAAAAATATGTTTCTCTAGGGCATTCTGGCTCCCTTATGTTGTATGTCAATTTGTCACCATAATTATACCTTTTCAAAAACACTATTATATAGTACAGTGTAGAGCTTGGGCCCAGAGTCAGATAGGCTCAAGGTTTTCCTCTCACAAGTTGTGTGGTCTTGGGCAAGTAACTCTATCTCACCAGCCTTGGTGCCCTCATCTGTTGTATTAAGTATGATGATGTCTGCAAAGTGCTATGACTAGTTTTTGGTACCTAATAAGCTCTGAATAAATATTAGCAATTATTGTTGTTAGTTTTATAGTTAATAATTATTAAATCTACCTCTAGACATTTCTGTCAATACTGGGGACATTGCTTCCTACAGAACCAAACCTAGAAACTTTTTAAAAAAATACATCGGTCATGTTTATTTTCCCCCTGGTTTAAAAAGAATATAACCCTGGGGCTGTGGGGGAAGCACTAATAATATAGTTTAGACTGTCTCCTATCTGTTAAAAGGGTCATTTCCAGAGTGCTTCCAAGCCAAGATTCTATAAATACTGTGAGATTTCTCCAGATCTTAAATTTTAGATAAATTTCTGTCCTTTCCCTCCTTCTTAACCTTCTTCCCTCTCCTCTCTGTGTGTTCTCTTTTTCTTTGCTCTTTTCTTGGATTGATGAGATTTCTTTTGAATTAAGAAGCAGTATATAAATGCATTGTACTTGTAGGAAGACAAAACACTACGGAAAGGCAAAAATGTCAGGCTAAAGGCCCCCTTGCCCACCAGTTCCATGGCTGGTGTTTTTCCTGCACCGTTCCCCCACCCCCTACCCCATGATTTAATTTTTCACATGTTCATGGTGAGTCAGTGGGGACTGTTTCCCAGATGATCATTCACATATCAAGGCTGATAGGGGATCTGCGGTTCTACCATCCCAAGTGGTGGCTTCAGGCTTCATGGAGGCCGGGAGATCTCTTACCTGCTATCCTATACGATGGCCCAGAAGTGACCCACAGCGCTTTTGCTAAAAGCAGTGCAGTCACATGGTCCCAGCTAACTGCAAGACATCTGGGAAGTATAGTCTTCCACTCACCTGAAAGGAGAGGAAAACTAAATATTGGGACCCCGTGGATATTTACCACACTCTGTAATTTTACTTTCTTTTGTTGGAGATTCCTGGTTTCAGTGTCAGCCTCATCAACTCAGTTGGGGTGGCTTCTCTTATTATTTTTCTTTATAAGGTGAGATTAATTTGTACTTTGAAATCTTGATAAAATTTTCCTGTAAAACTACCCGAGTTTAGTGCCTTGTTTCTGTGGCACATTTTCAACTACCATTTCGACATCTATAGTTGTTGGTCAGAGTTTTACTACTTATTGGGCCAATGATGGGCAATTTGTTCCTATATGTTCCTAAAAAATTTTTCATTCTAGCCATTGGTTTAAAGTTATGCCTGTAGTGTACTCTTATGATTTGTAAAATTTCTTCTTGTGATTTTATCTCCTCCTTTTGTGTTCATGTGGGGTATTTGCACATTCTTTCTTTTTTCTTGAGCTTATTTGCAAAGGTTTGTTCTTTTTTTTTTTTAACTCATCTTTTAAAAGGACTGGCTTCTGGTTTTATTGACAATTATCCTGTTTTCTGTTTGTGTGCTATTATCTTTACTAGTTCCTGGTTCCTGCTTTATTTGGATTTATTTTATTCATCTTTCTTGAGTTGGAAGCATAGTTTATTTCCAGTCTTTCTGGTTTTTTTAATGAATGAATTTAAGTCTATGCATTTTAATATAATATTTTTGTTTTCATTTGATTCTAAATATTCTCATTTCCACCTTTACTTTCTCTTTAATCCAAGAGTTGTTTAAAACTGTTTTAAAGGCTGGGCGTGGTGGCTTATGCCTGTAATCCTAGCACTCTGGGAGGCCGAGGTGGACGGATCATTTGAGCTCAGGAGTTTGAGACCAGCCTGAGCAAGAGCGAGACCCATCTCTACTATAAATAGAAAGAAATTAGCCAAACAACTAAAAATAGAAGAAATTAGCCAGGCACGGTGGTGAGTGCCTGTAGTCCTAGCTAACCGGGAGGCTGAGGCAGGAGGATCACTTGAGCCCAGGAGTTTGAGGTTGCTGTGAGCTAGGCTGATGCCACGGCACTCTAGCCCCGGCAACAGAGTGAGATTCTGTCTCAAAAAACAACAACAACAACGAAAAAAACTGTTTTAAAATGTCCAGATATGTGAATTATTTAGGATATATATTTGCTGTGGATTTTCAAAATCATATTTACTGAATGAATGAAGATTATTTGTCAATTTGGGAGATTTGTTAAAGTTTCCTTTATAGCTTAGTATGTAGTCAGATATTCCAAATTACATATGTGTTTGTAAAGAATGTATATCCTTTGTTTTGGGAGAAGAATACTTTTATTGAGTTTATTTTTTCCTTTCTTTCCTTTTTAATATTTTTTTTTTTTTTTTTTTTGAGACAGAGTCTCACTCTGTTGTCTGGGCTGGAGTGCAGTGGTGTGATCATAGCTCACTGCAACCTCAAACTCCTGGGCTCAAGCAATCCTCCCCCCTCAGCCTCTCAGAGTGCTAGGATTGCAGGCATGAGCCCCTGAGCCTGGCCTATTTTTTTCTTTCATGATGTGATTTCCTGTAAACATTTAGTGATTCTTAGTTCTGTGTTTTTACAGCTGGGATTTCCTGCTTCTTAGTCAAGGAGAACTTAGAGGAGATGAGGTAGAGGTATGCTTAAGAAGGGGCTGGTAGTCTGTGTACTGGATACACGCTTCTTCAGTCACCTGTCGCTTGCCCAGGACACTGCCCTGTGTCCCAGAACTGAGCTTCCATACCTACTGTTGCAGCTGGAGGCAGAGCCTGGCCCCAGGTCACTGCCCCCAACTGGAGGGTGGGAATGGCTAAACAACTGCACTTGCTATGGCAGCTCACATGCCACGAGTCACCACTCTGGTGGCCTCTCATCAGTTTAGGGGCCCTTGCTAGACGTCAGTTTCCCGACTCCCCACCTGGGAATGCCACAAGTGTTGGTTCCACCTTCCACAGTTGCAGTTGCCTCCTGGTTTGCTTTCCATCTTTTAGGGATTCCTTTTAATTTGTGAGCATGTTTATTTTTATCTTTATCTATTCTGTTATTCCTGTTGGTCTTGTGCATGTGTTCAGTCTATCAGTCTGGAGACCTAATACTCTGTCAATTTTATTCAAGTTGGAAGTGTGAAATTAAGTTATCAATTTGGTGCTGCTGTTTTTTTTTTTTTTTTAATAAAGAAATGAAAAGCCAAGCCACAAGATCTCAGATAGCAAAGCAATTAGCAGAGTAATAGAATAAAGGCTTTTAGGGCTCTTTGAAAACTGTTTTGTTTTTGAATTAATTTTTGAAAAATTTTGTCCTCGGGAAAGTCTTCAAAGCTTTAAATTTTTATGCTGTTACTCGCTTTAGTGATGTTTCTTTTTAATTTAGCTCCTGTGTCCTCTAACATATTTACATACCAACCTGTAAAATTTCATGTCCAGCCCTTTTGAGTTGCCTGATGGTAAAAATCACAAACAACATATTAATAATCTAAACAAAGGAGAGAAAGTGGAAGCAGATGTAGCATCGGTTACTGTGCTGAGAAGTGGATTAAGAACCCTAGCTGCTGTCATTACAATCTTTTGTACAGAGTCACTAAGATCTTAATTTAAAAAGTGAGATTTTATTTTCCCTCATGAATGTTTTTCATATAATCATTGTAGAAAATTTTAAGGTTATGGCCAAGCAAAAAGAAGGAAATAAATTATACCATATTAGTTTGTATCATTCCAGACTTTTAAATACTCATTATCCATACACACACACACACACACACACAATTTTACCACAAAAGGGGTCACATTGTACCTACTATTTTGTGACCTTTTTTGTTTTGATTTTTATTAATTTTGACCTTATTTTTTAGAACAATTTTAGATTTACAGAATTATTGCAAAGATAGTATGGAGTTCCGATATTATGCCCCACCAATACACACACACATACACACACACACACACACACACACACACTCGCACAGTTTCCTCAATTATTAACATCAGATATTTGTTACAATTAATGAACCAATATTAATACATTGTTATTAACTGAAGTCCACAGTCTCAGATTTCCTTAGTTTTTACCTAATGATTTCTTCTGTTCCAGGATCCTGTCCTGGATATAACTTTACATTTAGTTGTCATGTCTCCTTAGGCTCCTCTTGGCTGTGACAGTTTCTCAGACTTTCCTTATTTTTGACCTTGACAGTTTTGAGAAGTACTGATGAGGTATTTTGTAGAATTTTCCTCAGATGGAATTTGTCTGAGCTTGTCTCATGATTAGACTGGAGTTCTGTATCTTGGGGAGGAAGATCAGAGAGGTAAAATGCCATTCTCATAACATCACATCGAAAGTATGAATACATACTATCAACATGACTTGTCACTGGTGATGTTCACCTCGATCACCTAGCTGAGGTAGTGTTAGGTTTCTCCACTGTCTCTTTGGAAGGAAGTCACTGTGCCCACACTCAGGGACTGGGAGTGTGCTGCACCTCCTTTAGGGTGGAGCATCTCCATTGTTTATGTGGAGTTATTCTGCACATTAGATTTGTCTCTTTTTTCCCATTATTAATTTACTCATTTATTAACATCAGTATGGACTCATGGAGATTGATTTCTTTAGTTTGGGGTCTAACCCAGTACTGCTTTGTTTTAGTGCTCAGAATATTCCAGCTTTGGCCACTGGGAGCTCTGCCAGTTGGCTCCTGTGCCTCTTTGCCATACCCCCAGCCATGTGATGGGGTTTTTTTCCTTGTGAGTCTTCATCACCTTCTGTAATGAAGATGCTTATCTACAAGATGCTCATCTTGTATATCTCCTCTCCTATTCCTAGAATCGGCCATTTCTCCATAAAGCCCCCTTTCCTTTTAATGGAGAATATTAGAAATGTAACCTTTTTAAAAAGCTAAATATGCTAATTGTTATCCCATGACATTATATATTCTTGTGCAGAACAATGTTTTTTTTTTAAACTTTTTAGATCAACTTTATTGAAGTATAATTTACCTATGCACTCATTTTAAGTGTATAGTTCAATGAGTTTTGACAAATGTATGACCCTCATGTAACCACCACCCTGGTCGAGATATAGAACATACCCGTCACTCCAAAAAGTCCCTCTTGACCTTCTGCAGTCAGTCTTCCCACACCATCCTGGATCTTCAGCCAGTGATCTGCATTTTATTACTGTTGATTAGTTTTGCCTATTCTGCATATATGTGCAGTCATGTAGTATGTGCTCTTAGTGTTTCTTAATGTTTCTGAGATTTATCCACGTTGTTGCATGTATCAGGAGTTCATTCTTTTCACTGCATTTATTCATTGTGTGAATATACCACTGAACTGTTCTTGCTCTTAACACTTATGACACCAAATGTGTGGGGCTTTTTCACACCAAAACCAGTTCTGATGCTAACTGGGTATCCTACAATTCAGTTAAATTCTGAGACTAACTTCCTAGAGTTAGCACTGACTTTACAGGCTCAGTCCCACAAGACTACTCCTGTTTTATACGCCACTTGCAAGTCAAAAGTTGTCACTATATTTCTGACTAATAAATAAATCACGTGTTCCCTTTGCAGGTTCAGTAATTGCTAGAATGGCACACAGGACTCAGAAAAATGCTACCTATGATTACTGGTTTATTAGAAAAGATACAACTCAGGAACAGGCAAATGGAAGAGATGCATAGAGCAAGGTATGAGGGAAGGGACCCAGAGCTTCCATGTCTTCTCTGGGCATGCCAGCACCTCGGTGGCTTCACCAACACAGAAGCCCTACAAACTCCATTGTTTAGAAATTTTTATGGATACCTCACTTTAGGCCTGATTGATTCAATCATTAGCCATTGGTGATTGAGTGCAATCTCAAGTTCTTTCCTGGAGGTCTAACACTCTAACCACGCCTTGATCTTTCTGGTGACCAGCCTCCATCCTGAAATTATGTAGGGTTGTCAGCCACAAATCATCTCATTAATATACAAAAGACACTCTTATCACTGGAGATTCCAAGGGTTTTAGGAACTATGTGCCAACAACCAAAGACAAAAAAACAAATACATATTATCCCATAACATTTCTTTATCCATTCACTTGTAGGTGGACATTGTGTTATAGTTTTTGGCCATTATGAATATAGCTGCTATGACCTCTCATGCACAAGTGTTTTTGTGGACATATGTGTTTATTTCTTCAGGTAAAAACCTAGAAGTAGAATTACTACACCATAGGGTAGATACAGCTACTAAAAAGTTCTCCAAAGTAACAGTTCCATTTTATACTTCCACAGGCAATGTTCAAGAGTCCCAGCAACTCCACATCCCCACCAACTTAGTATTGTCAATCTTTGTAATTTTAGTAATTCTAATGAGTGTGGAGTGGTACCTTATTGTGATTTTCATTTTCATTTTACTGACGATTAGTGATATGGGGCATGTTTTCATCTGCTTACTGGCCATGTGATGTCTTCTTGGGTAAAGTGTCCAGTTTTTAATTAGGTTGTTTTTCTTTTGATTATTGAGTGGCAAAAGCTCTTTATTCTGGATACAAATCTTTTGTCAGTCATATATATTGTGAATATTTTCTCCTAGTCTGTCTCTTGTCCTTTCCTTTTTTAATGGTATCTAGTTTTTGTGTTATAGTAATTAATTTTTGTTGAAGTCTATGCTCCATTTCAAGTCAGTTTTTGTGTATGATACGAGTAATGGTGGAGGCTTGTTTTTTTTTTCCTTAAGGATATTTCATTTATTCTGGCTGGATATTCTATTTTCTAGTCTGGAAAAGACAATCTTTTTTTTCTCCCTCATTGAATTATCTTGGCAGCTTTGATGAACATCAATTGATTGACCTATGGGTCTATATTTGAATTTTCTATTCTGTTCCATGAAGTTCATGATGGATTTACAAATATTTAAGTGTACCACTCACTGAATTCTCACAAACTGAACACAGGTGTGCAAGCAGCACCCAGATCAAGAAGTAGAGCATGGGCCAGCCTGCCAGATGCCTTCTGCGTGATTCCTCCTATTCCTTACCTTATACTGCTAAAGGATAATCGCTAGCCTGACTTTAACAGCATATATCAGGTCTGCCTGTCTTTATACTTTATATTAATATCAATGGCATCATGCAGTATGTATTGCCTTGTGTTTTTCATTGAATATCATTTGTGAGATTCATTCATAAATGTGTGTATAGTTTGCAGTTTTCATTGCTGTTTACTAGTCCATTTTGTGACTACCACAACTTCTTTATTCATTGTACTGTTGATGGATATCTTAACAGTTCTCAGTCTTTTGCTGTTATGAACTGTGCTGCTGTGGCCCTTCATGGTGAACATATATATATATGCATTTTCATTGAGTACATACTTAAGGGTAAATTGCTGGGTCATAATTGATTTTTTTTAAACTTTTCAATGATTTTATGAATCCCTTGTTGGCCACATTGATTTGAAAATTTTAATGTCACAAATTGTTTTATTCTTAATGCTCAGTTGTCCGATGAAACATCATAATTCAGTGAACTGTGGTTTTCATTCATGAGATGGATCAATTCTTATCCCCATCACTAATTTTTCGAGGTCACCTTGAACAGTTGCTTAATCTCTCTGAGCTTGTATTTTTCTCCACTAAATTGAACATAATGATTTCACCCAGACTTATACTGTGAGGTGAATAATGATTAGCCAAATAATTATAAAAGCTTTTATGATAAAACCATACAAAATAGAGCCATTACATACTTAATGTTATAGAACCTAGCACTATAAAATGATAAATAGGAAAGAAATTATAAGGGACTTTGTTTTAGAAGATTGTGTATTTCTGAGTTTTTCGTAACGTGTAGGATTCTGCAGGGTGTTACCTTGCCACACCTTCGGATTTTCTGTTGACCTTTCTGCACATCAGATTAATACTGCCTCATTTGGTGGCATAGTAACTGGAAAAGAAAATGTTGACATTGTTTTCCCTTGCTGTTGTTTATGATTACTTTTTTCCCTTGCCTATTTGCTTTAGGTCTGGTCTGATGATCAGGTTGTGGAAGAGCTTGCTTAATTCTAGCTTCCTTCCCACAAAATCCCTCGATTCCCCTGTACTCTCAGTATTTATCACTGTGTTTAAAATGGCTTCATCAAAAGATCATTATTAATATAAATGATCACAGCTTCCTTTATACTAATAGATCTTCAAAAGTCAGGGTGAGAATGTTTGGATTTATGTGGGTTCTTTACCCATTAACCCAGGATGGAGTTAATTCAGTTACCTTCCAAGGAGCCAATCAAGTCTAATTTAACAATGATAAGTTTTTTGGGGGTTAAAATTCATTTTCCTCCTGAAAGGTTTAGTTTTATACTGTATGATCTTAGGAAGATAATTCTAAGCTTGAGAAGTCAATTTTAAGCAATTATTAAAAAAAGAAAAAAGGTGATCTTAGTTTACTTTCTTTTCTTAAAAGTCAAACTCTTAGGCAAGGGAAGAATCCTGAGGACAGGCACCATTTGTTCATCTTGGTATCTCAGTATCCTCAGTCCTTAGAACAGTGCTTGGCATATGTGGTGTGTGGTCTGTGATCAGTAAATGTTGGTTAAATGGATTCACTTCTCAGTAGCACCTTTTCCTAACTGTGACTTTGGTTGGTTAAGTTATTTAATCTTTTGAGCCTCAATTTTCTCATCAGTAAAATGAGTATAATAACAGTAACTTTCTCATGGAATTGTGATGTGGAGTAGATGCAATCCTGAATGTCAGATACTTAGTATAGTGCCTAGCTGCACTGTAAGCATTCAGTAACTTTTAGCTACTATTGTTAGTTATACTAAAGGGAATTAGATTGAATTTTTAAAGTTTCACAAAACAAAGACAAAGTTTCCAAACCATACACTGTGATTCCATTGACAGTTTCATCAAGTGTCTGTGGCAGATGTGTCAGGTGGTTGCCTGGGAGACAGTCTGCTTCCCAGGGTGTTGCTCAAAGTCAAGTTGCAAACTGCTCATTAGTTCCTGATTGCAAAATTACCATGAGCCTTTCAGGAGGTGAGATAGTAGACATTGAGGTCTGAGGTTTGGAATTAATAAACATTGTCTTATTTGTGGCATTTGAGTAAGGGACATTTGAAAATAAAAGTACACATGTTTAGGGAGACAGCTTTAAATGATTAACTGATCTAGGAACTGATTACTTTTGGATTATAACTTTAAGTATTTAGATAAGACATTCTATAATGATGACTCCGAATTTCCTATGGTCAAAGGCAAGGAGATATGCTTCTGTTTGTAAAATTACCTTGACTCCCAATACCCTTGTTCTGCTCTGACGCATTTGAAATACCTTCCATTGGGTTTATTTAAGAAAGAAATGGGATCTGGAGATAGAAATTGTCCTAGAGAGATAAGACTTTAAATGAGATTCTTTTCTTATCTTCCAAACCAAAGTATCTAGCCTGTGATACTTGGGAAGAAACCAAACAAAAGAAATCAGTAGCTTTGGAAATTGCTTCCTGGAAGGGCTGTCTTCTTTCTTCTAGGAAGAAGTCATCCTGCCTCAGGGACTGCAGATTCCGCATGGCAGATCCAGGGTATTAGGAAAAACAACATTTTAAAATTAAAAGTGGAAAATCAAGTATCTACATCAGTTGTAGATTTTCTTGGAATGTAATGGCATAACAGATCCTTGGAGATCATCCCTTAAGATGCATAAATGACTATTCCTTAGTAAGAGCTCTGTTCAAATAAAAAGTTCCAAGTGCTCTCCAGACTTTATTACTTCTTTTTGACCTGTACTTTATTTCTCCCTCATTGTAATATTACTTCTGGTTTGAAACTGCAGAACATTTTTTTTCTTAGTGCCAACCAAATGTCACTGACAATGTCATAAGAAATAGCATAAACTTGTTCTGAAGAACATGATCTATCAGGTGGCAGTGTGCAAAGTAGCTAGGCTCTGGACTCCTTGTGGAGTACAGGGTGTGAATCAGACACATCACAGTGGTGGCTCTTGCAAAACTATTGTATTCATTCATTCATTCAGTCAAGCAGTTATTCATTTATTGCAATAAACATTCATTGAGTACTAATTTATGCCAAGTCTTGTGTTCCGTGCTAGGAATGTAATGGTTCAGAAGGTAATCTCTGCCTTCTTGCTGCTTATATTCTACTGGATTAGTTACATATTTAAAAAAAGTAAGGTTATTATCAAATTCATCTATTCAGCAAATATTTTAAAAGTAACCCGTGTGTGCCAGACACTGTTTCAGGCTCTAGGGATATGGTGGTGAATAAGAAAGATACAGTCCTTATTCCAGTGGAGCTAGACATTAGCAGTATACAAATAAATAGAGGATTTAATTTCAGAATCTGCCAAGAGCTACAGTGCTGCTGTGCTAGTGTAGAGTGGGCTGGTGTGAAGTAGAGAGAAATACATGAAAAAGAGCTTTTCAGACTAGAAAGGATCACACAAATGGTATTAGCATTTGCTGCTGGTGGAGACCTAGGGGGACAGGCAGAGGAGCAGGCACATCACCATCCCTTCTTTGGAGCTGAGCTTTGCCTCATGGGTGGGGGAGGCATTTCCTGCTAGAGCAGCCCCACCTCGCCCTGCAAGGTGTGGGGGTGTGATTGAACTATTACACTTCCGATTTCAAATGATTCATGTGATTTTGTCATTTATTGTTAATTTAATGCATTTATATAAATTGAACTATAACATCTATATTTTAAGTAGTGAGGTGTTTTGAAAACCCATCTCAGGAGTGTCTGTATACTAGAGATTCTCCCCCACCTCCAAAGCTAATAGGGATGGCTGATGGTTGCTAAGCTGTGTTTAGTTAATTTAGCAAATTTTCCCTGCAAAGAAGTCATTTTATCATCTAATGGTGTCTGAATAGTGAAATGTATATGTGTGTTGTGTATATATAAACTTACCGAGAAGGACTGGAAAAAAGTGTTTCAGTAAGTGAATGATGGAATATGGAGTTTAGTTCTATTGTATGGGCTTAACATTTTTGGCATTTTGAGTCTGTCTACATAACTGAAATGGATTTTTTTTCTCTTAATACAAATTTGAGGGTTTCCTAAATTTGTGTCAGATCTGATAGATCAGGGGCTCTGGTACTGTGGAGTAGTGAAACACACTGACCAGAGAACTTACTCATTGCCTTTAACCGGGATTCTGTTTTTACCCCTTTTTGTAGCTTAGAGGTTTTTTCCCAGGGAAAATTTTAAAAAGTGAGTTTTAGACCTAAAAGTTAGTTGAAATAGACAGCTAAAACATGTTGGCAGCTATCCTAGGGTAAGTTATATTTTCTAATAAATGAAAATTTTACTTAGATGTTTTAAAACTATTGAAATGATGGCTTTGATTTTCTGTGTTTTTATCACTGTAACTATCTTTGGCTTACTTTTTGTTTCTTGTTCTTCACAAGGTCTGTGTTGCATGCCTATCGTGTGGGCCAAGTGCTACATTTAGCCCATGTCTAAAGGGATGGAGACAGAGTTCCTCCTTCAGAGGGCTTAACTTAGCTGGGGGGAAACAGAGCCACTCTTAAGGAAAGTAACTGAGTGCTAAACTATCTGGTTATTAAAGAAGATAGGATTAAAAACGGGCTAGATTGTTGATGCTTAGAGTAGTAATTCTCAGATCAGTTAAAACATTTATGTAAATGTGGGCATGAACATCATATTGCCCAGTTTTTATTCTGCCAAGACACTGGTAAGACTATTACCAGTTTTTGTTACCTCCTTTCACGAAAGAAAGGGCATTTTAACATGAAAAAAGCAGGAAAGACAATGTCAGAACAAGGAACAGCCATTTAAAATTTATTAGTTCAGTTTTTTATGAAAACCCTACTATGTTGTCCTTATTTTTTTCATTTTGGCACTAGTGAAAATGTCATCACAGAGTGACGTTTGGGAAATGCTGGCCTGAATGAGGCTTCACCGAGAAAGTGCCTGGCCTAGATCCTGAAGACAGAGCCCAGTGGACAGAGAGGGACGGTCAAATGGGCTGAGAATAAACTCCTGGAGGTGGTCAGAGTTGGGGTGGGTGGAGGGGGTAATGGACCAGGTTATACTTTGACAAATAGTGGGAAATAACAGTGATATTGGTGAATGGGAAACCTGAAAACCCAGGGAGAAATTTAGATTTGCAGTAAAATATTAATATAATGTAGAGCCATTAAAGTGTTTTGGGCCTAAGAACATGAAAATGGCATTTCAAAAGCTTGATCTGGTGCTGAGTGTCTCGTGGGCTGAGGAGGCTTCAGTAAGAGAGGGTGCTGTTGTGTGTAGGTGAAGCCAAGAATAGGAGAGTGGGTATAAAAATAGGGGAAGAGACAAATCCAAGAGACATTTAAAAGAAGGAAATGATAGGACGTGGGGACACATATAAGAGGAAGAGAGGAGTAAAAAAATTGCAGCTGACTGGGCGTAGTGGCTCCCACCTATAATCCCAGCACTTTAGGAGGCCTAAGTGGGAGGACTGCTTGAGGCCAGGAGTTCAAGACCAGCCTGGGGAACATAGCAAGACCCTATCTCTAAAAAAAAAAAAAAAAGAAAAAATCAACTGGGCATGGTGGTCCATATCTGTAGTTGTAGCTATTTGGGAGGCTGAGGCAGGAGGATCGCTTAAGTCCAGGAGTTGGAGGCTGCAGTGAGCTGTGATCGTGGCATTGAACTCTAGCCTGGGTGACAGAGTGAGACTCTGTCTTAAAAAAAAAAAAAAAAAATTGCAGCAGAAATTTCTAGCTTGCAACGATAGAATAGTGGAAGTATTGATACAAATTAGAAAATCTCTCACAGTAGAATAATGTACTAGATTTGTGTTGTTATAGCTCATCCTGGAGTGGGTGAGAGCATAAACAGTATTTTTGTGACCTTATTTTTTGTTAGGGACCTGGTAAGGAAGCTTGTCTTACCAACTGAGTGTACCTCATGTAAGCAGAACACTTCCCTTCCACGTTTTCTAATGCTTAGTGAACGTTATGTAGTTTGCTTTGACCATGTCCCCAACATTAGGACAACTGTGGTGTGTGATTAGGAAATTATGGGATGTCAGACATTAACTGGCTCTGGTAGAGGAGTAGTTCAGAGCTGGAATTGAAGCAACCATGCAGTAGTCTACACTGAAAAATACGCTCAGTTTTCTGCAAGAGTAAATGTCTCTTTTGTTCATTGTTGTATTCCTAGAACCTCACTCATAATTGGTGCATAAACTTATTTTTAAGAAAATGAATGGCAGATTTAGATATAGAGTAGGGTTTTATGCTGTGTAATAAATGACCTTTTATCATTATATCTCATAGTGGAGATATAATGCAAAGAGAACTCCACCTTAAGATCACAAAATTATTTTAGTAAGAGAAAGCATATGCCATTAACTAAACTAGATTCAGAATGACCCTAAATGATCCTTACACAAAATTGAGGCAATATTTTCTTTGTGTGAACACTACTAAGACCTTTTCCACTTTATGGTGTAACCAAATTCCACTGAAATGAGCGTTAAATTAAAACATTGCTAGCCTTGTAAATTGAATGAAGATTAATATTTTTGAGATACGTGACCAACATCATTCCATTCGAAAGCAGTCTAGCACCAGCACCTCCGAAAACTAGAGCCCAGAATTGGTGGCTACTATTTGAAGCTGGGGAGGCGAGGGAGGCGGGCATCAGAGTCTCACAGGCCTAGGGTTTTGTAATGGGAAGGCCCTGGAAAATTTTCAAAGGCAGAGACACATGAAGAGATTTAAGTCTTGAAAAGATCACTTTGTCATAGCTGACGCGGGGAACTTGGGCAAGGGAGAATGCTGGGAAGTCGACACAGTCGAGGGACATTGTGAGGCCAAAGGACAACATGTAGGTGTGTGGCTTGTGCAGTTCATAGGTCCTGCTGCTGTTACCTGAAGTAACTCATCCCGGGAGAGGACCAGGTTTCTACTCAGAGAGGAAAGACCTCAACCTCCATTTTGGACTCTGTGTGTTTTATATGGGAGCTGTTGAGATATTGAAAGCTTTGGGGAAAAAAAGGGAAGCTGAAGGAAACAAAACATAGCAGGCCCACGTGGGGAGAGTTCAAATGGTTGATTTAAAATTAAAGTAAGAAAATTAATAGTTCTCCTATATCCAAATAACAATTAGAAAACACAATGAAAGGAATCCCATTCATAGTAGTAACATAAAACAAAATACTTCATAATAAGGCCAAATAGAAACGTGCAAGGCTTTTGTGAAATACTTTAAAATCTCACTTAAGGGCATTGAAGAACTTAATAAAGGGATAAATATACTACATTCAAGAATGAGAATATTCAATATTGTGAAGAGGTAAAAATTTCCCTCAAATTTACTTATGAAGTCATTTTTTAAAAACTTGGTCAAAATGATTCTGAAGTTTAATGGGAAAAATAAGCATGTGAGACTAGCCAGGTAAATGCTGAACAAAGAGGAATGATGAGGTTTTAGGGGCATGCATTTTCTATTTACACATTTCCACATTTTCAGGCACGTATTACTTTTGTAATTAGAGAAACAAGAAATAAAATACCAATGGGAGCTGTAATAAATTATGATGTATCCACTAAAAAGACTGAGGTAGAAAGGAAGGTTATGAAGATTACATTACACTGACGAAGAAATATTACTATTGACTATATAGAAAAAGAAAGCATTATCAGGGAATACTATGAACAACTGTATGGTAACAAATTGATAACTTAGGTGAAATCACCAAATTTCTAGGATGAGGACAAGGATTCCCACCAATTGTATCCAAACTACCAAAGCTGATTGAAGAAGAAATGGAAAAATCTGAATAGGCCTATAAAAAATAAAGAGATTGGATTAGTAATGTAAAACACTTCCCACAAAGAAAAGCCCAGGTCTAGATGGCTTCATTGGTGAATTCTACCAAATGTTAAAGAAGAATTAATACCAATTCTTCACAAATACTTCCCAAAAAAAGAAGAGGAAGAGGAGGGAACATTTCCCCTCTCATTTTATAAGGCCAATATTACTCTGATACCAAAACTAGACAAAGACTATAAAGAAAAGGAAAGCTACAGGCCAATATCCCTTATGACTATAGTAATAAAATTCCTCAACGAAATACTAGGAAACCAAATGTAGCAGTATATTAAAAGGATTATGTATCATGACCAAGTGGAATTTATCTCAGAATGCAGGGTTGGTTTAAAATCTGAAAATCTAGTAATATGATATACCATATCAGTAGAGAAAGGACAAACACCAAATGAGCATCTCAATACATGTAGAAAACGTATTTGACAAAATCTAACACCACGTCATGATAAAAACACTTAATACTTAAACTAGGAATAGAAGGAAACTTCTTCAACTTAATAAAGTACATGTGTAAAAAACCCACAACTTAATGGTTGAAAGCCTGAATGCTTTCCCTCTAAGATCAGGAACAAGACAAGGATTCCCATCACTTGTATTCAGTATTGTACTGTAGGTACTAGACAGTTAGGTAAGAAAAAGAGAAACAGAAGGCATTCAGATTAGAAAAGAAGAAGTAAAACTATATTTGCAGATGACATGATCTTATATGGAGAAAATTCAAAGGAATCCACAAAAAAGTATTACAGTTCAGCAATGTTGCAAGATGTGAGTATACAAAAATCGTATTTTTGTACACTATGAGTGAACAGTCTGAAAATAAAATTAAGAAAATAATTCTATTTGCAATAGCATCAAAGAGAATAAAATAGGAATAAATTTAATAGAAGCAGCATAAAACTTATACTCTGAAAACTACAAAACAAAGTTGATTGAATTTAAAGAAGACCTAAATAAGTAGAAGTACATCTCATGTTTGTGGATTAGACAATTTAATATTATTAAAATTGCAGTGTTCCCCAAATTCACCTACGGATTCAGTACAATCCCTATCAAATCCAGACTGGCTTTTGTTGCAGAAATTGATAGGCTGATCCTAAAATTCATATGGAAATTCAACAGATCCAGAATAGCCAAAAAAGTCTTGAAAAAGAACAGGGTTGGAAGACTCATGTGTCCTGATTTCAAAACTTAGTACAAATCCATGGTAATCAAGACTGTGGTCAAGAAATGAGGAGAGACATATGGATCAATGGAATAGAATTGAGAGACCACAAACAAGCTCTCACCTTTACAGTGAATTGGTTATCGACATGGGTGCCAAGACAAGTCAGTGGGGAAGGATAGTCTTTTCAACAAATGGTGATGGGACAGCTGGATATCCACCTGCAACACACACACAAAAATAATTCAGACAGAGCATAGACCTAAATGTATTTTTAAGAGGTAAAAGTGTAAAATTCTTTGAAGGAAATATAGGAGTAAATCCTCAAGACCTGGGGTTATGCAAAGCCTTCTTAGATATGGCACCAAAGAAAATAGATAAACTGGACTTCATTAAAATTGAAAACTTTGGTGCTTCAAAGGACATTATCAAGAAAGTAAAAAGACAGCCCATAGAATGGGAGAAAATATTTGCAAATCATATACCTGATAAAGGTATTTAGAGTACATAAAGAATTCTCACAAGTCAATAGTAAAAAAAAAAACCCAATTTAAAAGTGGGAAAAAGATTGGAAAAGAAATTTCTTCAAAGAAGATAGACTAATAGCTAATAAGCACATGAAAAGATGCTCAAAGCCTTTAGTCATCAGAGAAATGCAAATCAGAACCACAGAGGTATAAAATCACAGAAAATAATGAGTATTAATGAGGATGAGGAGAAATTGGAACCCTCATTCACTACTAGTGGGAATATAAAATGGTACCAATGCTGTGGAACACAGCCTGGAGGGTCCTCAAAATGTTAAAAGAAACAGTTACCTTACAACCCAGCAATTTCACTCATAGTTTTATAATAAAAAGAAATAAAATATATGTCTGCATAACAACTTGTACAGGATTATTCATAATAGCCCCAAAGTAGAAACAACCCAAAAGTTCATCAACTAATGAATGGAAAAAGAAAATGTGGTATATCCATACAATGGAATATTACTCAGTTATAAAAGGAATAAGTATTGATTCATTCTACAACGTGGATGAACCTTTAAAACATTATGCTAAGTGAAAGCAGCCAGTCATAAAAGACCACATATTACATGATTCCATTTATATGAAATGTCCAGAATAGGCACATCCTTAGAGATGGAAAGTAGATTAGTGGTTTCCTAGGACTGGGAAATTTGAGGTTAAATGAGGAGTGACTGCTAATGGGTATGATATTTCTCTTTGGGATAACAAAAATGTTCTAAAATTGATAGTGATGATAGTTGTCCAACCCCGTGAGTATACTATTAATAAAAACCACTGAGTTGTACACTTTAAATGGGTGAATTCTATGGTACATTATATCTCGATAACGGTGTTATATAAAAAATATTAAGTGCAAGTTTGCAGAACAATACATATTATGTGAACAGTTTTATAAAATAAGTTCTTAAAACATTATATTCTTAAAAATTAGCAAAATTTGTGAAGCAGTGCAAAAGAAGAGAATAGGGTATTTTCTCTTGACATAGTAACTTTCATTGTGTAGCAAGCAGGTTTGGTGACAAAATTTCTTAGCAGTAATGGATACCACCTTATTAATAAAATAACAACAATAGCATTAATTGCATTCTTTATATATATCAACACTGCTGAATTCATAACATGCATTTTTGTCATTTGTTTTTCACAACACCCTGAGGACGGCTCCATATTTTCTACCACTCTCCCCTTGCTTTCTACAAAGTTTACATTTATAGAGTTGTATTATTTGTCAGAATATAAAAAATACGTAGTTCCTTTTGTTGTTCTTGTTAGCAGTAGCTAAAGGGGTGTAAATACTTCAGGTCTTTTTATGTGAATTGGTTTTTATGTGCTCCTATGCAGTTTAAGAGTATATTGATAAATCCATCTGTATATGTTTAAGATTCTAAGTTTACACTAAAGCATTTTGCATTTGTTATAGTTGATCTCCAGTTTGAGGAGAAAATGCTTTTTAAATAAGTCATTGGTTTTTTATTTGATGTGATACTAAATTTGAAAGGCAAATCATTGGCAAAGATAATTTTTAGAGTCTTTTCTTTTTCTTCTGTAAATATCAACCAGCTATGTGGAAATCTTATCCATAAATGTTAACCTTAGTAATTTTTATTTGTTTTTAGTATTATGTGCCAAGAACCTTGCAAAGAAAGACTTCTTCAGTAAGTAAACACTCATATTTTGCTCTTAAAATATTAATGTTATTCATGTATTTCTGAAATTTTAAACATTTAAAAAAATCTAGGTATGTTTCCCTAGAAGTCCCGCCCTTTATTGAATGGGACTCCATGGTCGGACAAACTTTATTTCCTAGTTGCTACAACGCTGGGACTCTTTAGCTCAAAGGCACAGAATTTATAAATCATTCCTCAAGCCTGTCTCATTCCCAATTCCAGCCACATCCTGTTTTTTCTGCCCACCCCTCCTACATTAGGATATTTCTTTCTGCTGGGTGAAGTGTTCTCAGCTCAAATACAAATGGGATTTTTTTTTTTAATCAAATAGCTGGGTTTGAGTAAAGTTGCTAATCAAATTCTGTAAATTAAATCACATTTTTAAAGCTCTGTAATTAAAGGAACTGCAAAAAAAAAAAATAGAGAATCCTTTTGTAAAGGAAAGAAACACTTTAACATAAGAAATTCACCTACTATAAAGTAATTGCCTGCAGCATTAAGTTCTTCACACACTTTCTGATCTTCACAAGAATGCCGCATGGCTCTTAAGTGGTATTGTTCACACTTTAAGATGAAGAAACTTAGGCTCTAAGGCTTTCTCTAAATAGCTAGAAGCTCCAGCGGGTGGCTCATACCCCGGTCTGTCTCCAAAACCCTTACACCTTGCCACCTAATCTAATAAACCTGTCTGACTCATACTCCAGCATTTAGGGATTTACCAAATTAAGACCTGATGAATAAGATAGGCAAAGATCAGTAAACAAGATTTCTGGGCATTACTATTTTTTAGAAAGTATAAATGCACTTAATTTCTGATAGCTTTTCTTCTATTTCATTAGTCCCACTTAGTGATCATCAGAAATGGAAATTTGAATTTAAGCCCATATTTATAGTTTTATTTTTTTCTATCCTTAAAATCTGAGAGTGGAGGCATACTAAGTTGTCTCTCCTAGAAAGATAAATAGAAATGACTTATTTTGCTGATTGAAACTATCCTTAAATTAAAGAATAAAATGTCTAAGAGTAATCTTCTTTACCAAATTAGATGGTCTTGAAGCTCCCTGTAGCCTGAAAGACTGTATTCTGAGTCACATTGATAGATCTGTAGACTCATCTGGGTGTGGCTGTCTTCTCTCCTCTAGGACTCCCTGACCCCTTTGCAAAGATTGTCGTGGACGGGTCTGGGCAGTGCCATTCAACCGACACTGTGAAAAACACATTGGACCCAAAGTGGAACCAGCACTATGATCTGTGAGTTGAACATTCTGTAAGCCATTTGGGGAGTGGCAGAAAAGTAGGTGTCTTGGTTTTAAGAGAAACATTTAAGGAAAAAAAAAGGGATTACTATTTATCGATAACAAAAGTAGATGGCCAGATGAATACATATTGCCGAATTTTAGAACGCACATACTTGGAAGTTCTTGTGTTTGGCATTTTGATAGATTTCTATGGTTTGGTTCTATAACTGTGATCCTCAAACTCTCCTGGCCGTTTAGGCAGAGAACAGGCCATGGTTTCACATAACCTACATGCTACTGTTTTTCAGTAAAACCCTAAGCCTATTGGTAGTTTTTACCTGAAAAATGCATTATTATGATTACATATTTCTGTTGACTTTTAAGATTTAGTGCAAAGTACTAAAGTACAAATACACTTTCTGCAAAAGAAAATACAGTTCTGCATGATCGAATTATATAATCCATCGATTTCTTATATTCCTTCAAAACATGGACTGTACATTGAAAGCTACTATTTTATGTGCACCCATGTTTTCATATTCCTGCTAAGAAATTTTCATGGAAGTAACCAAAAGATTATTATTTTTTTTTAATTAACACAAATTGTACTGTATTGGGTGGGGGTTTTAGTAGTTATATTTGAAGACTCAGTCTCAGTTACACTAAGGTTCTTTATGTGGCTTGGAATGTGGTTGTCAATTCTTGTCCTGAAAGTTCCTCTCTTTCTAGTTGACTTGCAAGAAGAGTAAGTGGGGATTTAATGACTTAGTATCTTTTTGAGTACTTTGAATGGATCCATGGGTTTATAAGTAGTCCCTTGTTACAAACTACTATCCTGTATTAAGCTTAATTACTGGGAAGTTATGAATCATGTCATTATCCTATGGAACTATTAAAATATAGTAAATCTCTGTTATGAGATTATTATTATCACATGGTTATCTACATTTGCGCTTTATATAACTGGTTGTAGTTGTGTTTCCCAACCCCTTTGAAATGAGTAGATGTGTATTTATTGAATGCCTGTTACATGTGGAATATAGAGCCAACATTATTTTGTAAGGCTTCTTAAGTCAATCAGATAAAATTTCAATGAGGTATCATAACTCAGAAATACAATTGAAAGTGGCTTTCCATGTTCTTTCCAGATATGTAGGGAAAACTGATTCCATAACCATCAGCGTGTGGAACCACAAGAAAATTCACAAGAAACAGGGAGCTGGCTTCCTGGGCTGTGTGCGGCTGCTCTCCAATGCCATCAGCAGATTAAAAGATACCGGATGTAAGATCCAAACGTTTTTCTGCCTTTTAATGCAAGTGAAGAAAGCTTATGAGGCATCATGTTTCTATTTTTTTTTTTTTTTAATGCTGAATACAGAATTCCTGCCTTCCTCCCTAGTTAACATTCTTTGGGTTAAGTTTTGAATTGTTTGTTTGCAGACCAGCGTTTGGATCTATGCAAACTAAATCCCTCAGATACTGATGCAGTTCGTGGCCAAATAGTGGGTAAGAACTTTCTCATCTGTATAAAGAGATGCTTTTACAGAACTTAACATTCAACTCTTCATCGCTGAGAAAACACACGGGCACCGAGAGTGCCGACATACTTCAAAGGACAAGCCACATGCGGGGGCCATCTCTTCAGCACTGAAAAATTTTTGTCTTGTGTGGTTTTTATTATTTTATTTAGTTCCCTTCATCCAGTCATTTAAAGTTGAGTTAAAATGACTCGGGTACAGACAGATTTAGCGTTATAATTTTAAATGTAATTTTAATTATCACGTTAATGGGCAATGATATTATCCAAGGGTAGGTGTTAAGAATGGTGGCCACATAGGCAAGAATTAGGAAATAGTTTCTTCTGGAAAACCCATCACATATGTAAAAAGCAAAGATGATTTATAAAGAATTCATGTAATATGACTTGTAGAGACAGAGGATTACAGTATTTAGAGTGAAAAATTAAAATACAATAATGTTACAAAGTGTTGGTTAGAGGCAATCCATTGGAAATGATTTATCTGTTAAATAACTATTATCCACCCCTTTTCATTAGAATTTTAGAGTAACTCAAATGTCAACTGTAAGCATTGCAAGGAATCAAAGAAAACAGTGTCTCTGCAGCACACTGGTATCTTTTAGGTATTGTCTTATGTAGACTCCACCTGAGATAAATGAACAGTGGGTATTCATCCTGAAAGCTGTCATAATGAGAAAGTTCTCACTTAATGCTTTCCCGTTTGTGATTTCTTCTTTTCTTTGTGGAGGGATGTGCCAGGGGAAAAAACAAAAAAACTGAAAACAACTTTATAAATGTCTTATTCATGGTAGAGATAGATAATAAATATTTAGATTCATCTAGACTTTGCAGATACTGAAAGTGCTCTGTGTGTCCTTATGAAGCCTAAGTCAAAATCTTCTTAAAAAATAAGGTACCTTAGAGGGACCTAATATATATTGCCCAATTTTAGAACTCAGATACTTGGAAATTGCATTGCTGTTTTTATGGAGACCATGAGAAACAGCACCCTTTTCTGCTCCTCGTTTACAAGGAGTATTGCAGGTGGCACGCGGTGGTGTATGCAGCTACTGGGTAAGACGCTTCATACTTGAAGGTGTCGGAGTATATGTGTGTATGTACATAGGCCTCTTTATTTCTTAGGATATTGTACACAAATTATAAATTTGCAGTGGCTTGCTATATTACAATTGTATAGAACACCACCGGATTTTAACGCAAGCCTTTCTTCTGTTTTAGTCAGTTTACAGACACGAGACAGGCTAGGTACCGGGGGCCCGGTGGTGGACTGCAGAGGACTGTTAGAAAATGAAGGGTATGTATCACCGCGTGGTGCGCGCCGGGTTCTCTGCCACCTTGCCCTCTGATCGTTGTGGCTGGGCAGTGGGTTCCAGGGGCTTCATTGTGCTAGCCTCTCAATCTTATGCAGATATTTTATAATTTTCAGTTTAAGGGATTTTTTAAAAAGTATTTGCTTATAAGGGAAAATAGCCTATTAAGGTAAATTGTCTTCAAAATGCTCGGGGGTGAGGATTGCTGTTTAAAAAGTACTCACTTAAAGGCATTGTAGTATTTTATATAACCAGTAGTTCCATTATAGAGTAGAATAACAGGGAAAATGGAGTATTTGGATTTGATTTTAAATCAAGCAAAACGAAAGCTCATTTCACAAGCTCCTTGTAGTGCGGGGCTGGTTTTTCCAGTCATTCTGCTCTACCCTGGGGTGGCCTTGTGACGCTTTAAGTATGGCTCCCCTTGGCTGCCTCTTCCTCTTGAAAGAGTCTGTCTTTCTTTTTGAGTGGGACGTGCTGAATTTTACAAAACCAAGCCCTTGGGACACTCTCAACTATTGAAGGAAAGCAAAGTGAGCGTGTGCCACGTCCCCTGGGAGCCTAAGCGCGGGCTGGCGTTGCCATGCCTACTTGCCCTTCTCTCTCTCAGAACCGTGTATGAAGACTCGGGGCCCGGAAGGCCGCTCAGCTGCTTCATGGAGGAGCCAGCCCCTTACACAGACAGCACCGGTGCTGCTGCTGGCGGAGGGAACTGCAGGTTCGTGGAATCCCCAAGTCAAGATCAAAGACTTCAGGCGCAGCGACTTCGAAATCCTGAGGTGCGAGGTTCACTACAGACACCTCAGAACCGACCACACGGCCACCAGTCACCGGAACTGCCTGAAGGCTATGGTGAGAGAATTCACCCTGCCGTGGCCAATGTCATCTGCACTGTTTCAGAGAACTTTATTTTTTTAACCCTTTCGTAGTTACTTGCACGTGTCGTAAACGCTGATGGGCACATGGCTGTGCCCTTTGATGGTTTGACAATGTAAAGACAACTGGAAAAAGATGATGATAAATCTTGCTGGTCATGAATTTTCAGCAAGTGCTCCCATCTTCCAGTTTAGAGATCACGTGAAAACTTTAGGCAAATGAATACCAAAGAGCACCATGATGCCATGTAGGCTAGTGGAGGGTATTTGTAGTGCTTTGGAAAGGATAGCGTGGGGTGCGAGTCAGAGGGGTCATTTGACAACCTCGGAGAGAAGAACCGGAATGACAGGGGAGCGTGATTTGGATATGGCAGATAATACCAGAAGTAAGAGCCTGGAGAACTGGTTGCAAACTCTCCTAGGAAATGGATTTATCTAATTGTATCCCCTCATTTCTTGTGCAGAACAAAGAACCACAGTACAGGGGCAAGTTTACTTTTTGCACACACAGACCGGAGTCAGCACGTGGCACGACCCCAGGATACCCAGGTAGATTTCCTTAAGTGCACACCATCAAAGCTTTTTCCAGCAGTTGACTTGAAAAGCCAGTGCCTTTCAAGATGTGTTGCTCTCATTTTAAACTAAAAATATCGATGAATGAAATGATATGTCTGGGATTCGCTTCAGATAAGTTGGGGTGGGAGGTGAACAGGGGTATGTTTGAACCAAGCTTGACCGGGAGTTGATAATTATTGAAGTTGGTTATGTGGCAATTCATTACGGTCTCTCTCTAGTTTTTTATATGCTTAAAATTTTCCATAATAAAAAGTTAATAAGGAAATATAAAGACTCTATTACCCTTTCTCTCTTCTACTTTACTGTCCCTATTGCCTCAGTCCCTTGGGGACCATTCCTGGGGGAGATGAAGCTTTTCTATACGAATTCCTTCTACAAGGCCATACATCCGAGCCCAGGTCAGAGAGACCCCCACCCCACCCTGTAATGGAGTTAAGTTTCTTTTTTGCTTTGCTTTGCTTTTTCCTTTTAGAATAGCATTACTACCTAATAAGATTTTTAGTAATGCTCATTTCCTTTTGATTCATAATTTGTTTCATCTGAGAATAAGCTTCCTGTCTTTGATTTTCCAAGTCTATGTTGAATTTATGATTCATTATGTATAATTAGAATGGAAATATTACCTGCAAATGAATGAGGTGTCTCTTTAGTACCCACTGTAAGAAATGACAGGCTTTTGTGTTAATTAGAAAAGCAGCTTGGTCAATAATGCTGTGCTCCCATCTGACTGTGGGTTGTATTGAAATAATTCATCAAGAGCTTAGAATGTAAAATACTTGCTTAACAAAAGCCAACTTGAAAATGAGAATGCCTCATCCTGGTGCAACTGTTTAGACTTGGCGAGTTTTGAATGCATTTTAATACATCCCCCTCAGCCTTGCAAAACTTGGTGCTGTCTGGGAGCTTTTCAATGAAGACACCTTTCTGACCTCGAGCATTTAACTTAACTTGTGGATTCAGACAGTTTTCCGACAGCACTAAGAGATAACTTCCTACAGTTTGGGCCCTCTTACCTGGTGTTCCCTAGGTAGACCTTGTTTCTTATCATGGTTATAAGCTCTGAAAGTTCCATTTTTACCTGTCAGATGTTGCTGCTGTTTGCAGCAGAGAGGCCTGGATTGAGTGGGGCTTTGGCATAAGTAGCACCATGGCTGTCCATGTTGGCAGAACGGGGACGCAGACACTTTGATAAGGAATCCCTGTGGCTCGTGTTGCTGAAGTTTGGGTCTTATTCCTCCATACTAAGCCGGACAAACCTCTCTGTATCTTCCGTTTTGATAGAGACCTTAACAGTGTGAATTGTGATGAACTTGGACCACTGCCACCAGGCTGGGAAGTCAGAAGCACAGTTTCTGGGAGAATATATTTTGTAGATCATAATAACCGAACTACCCAGTTTACAGACCCAAGGTTACACCACATCATGAAGTAAGCCTCAAAAAAATTTTTTGTTGACCTCTTTTGTTTACAATTGAATGTTTTCTTTGTGCTAATATTTTTCTTATCTGCTGCATTGTTTGTTGAATAATAAGCATGAGCAAAATAATGATAAATATTTGGTGGACAATTACATATTTTAAACTCTTAAATTAGCTGTGAAGAGTACTGAAGCCACACGTCGCCACCCTTTTCTTACTTGCAGCCTACATAAATTTCACCGAGATGACAGGATTAGGCAGCTTCTCGTTAAGGAAGCTTCTGCAGGCAGCACTCTGATGACACGTGTGGCCCTCAGATTGAACAGTAGAGCAGTGCAGTTTTGCCTAGCGCCTGCGCGCTCTGGAAGGGCAAGCCATCGTGGAGACTGCTGCCTGCCGGAGCCTGGCCCTGTGCCTGTGGTTCACGGGTAACTTGGGACTGGGAATTGTCTTGGATCCCATACACAGTGTTCCAGGTTTGTTGTGTCAGAACTAAACATCCAGCATAGCTCTTGTAACCGACAGCTCTGTGTCACATTAGTGGCAAAACTTGAGCAAATGCCACTTTGGCACCTACTGGTCTTAGTCCTTTTATTTTACTGAAATTTGGCTTCTAATGATTGGGCTTAGAAATGTCTTGGTGACAAAAATGAGGAACGGTTATCATCAGATGCCACTCGAGCTGTTTGCTCCTGTGCATGTTGCCTCCCTCCGCTGTCACCTCCTTTTTAATTTTCCCCTTTGACTCCATGTCCTTCTGTTAAGGTGCGTCAGTCAGTCTCGTGGGTACGTGATAGGTGCATGATAAATGCCAGCATTTTCTCTCTGTAGTGAGACTGTACGAGATGAGTGGTTGCTTGGAATTGGGGTATCTCCTTTACTGGGCCCTACACCTATATTTAGGCTAACGGTGGCCATCGGCATTTTTTCACAGCTAGGCACATATATATGTCATCAGGGAAACAAATTCTACCTGAAGTTGTGTGCAGTGAACTGTTCCTAAGTCCCTGCTGTGTGAGGGCATTGCTCGCAGCTGCCTCAGCAGTGGCTTCTGGAATGACTTTCTGCTTGTCTTCTCAAGTCACCAGTGCCAACTCAAGGAGCCCAGCCAGCCGCTGCCCCTGCCCAGCGAAGGCTCTCTGGAAGACGAGGAGCTTCCTGCCCAGAGATATGAACGAGATTTAGTCCAGAAGCTAAAGGTCCTCAGACATGAACTGTCACTTCAGCAGCCCCAAGCTGGGCATTGCCGCATCGAAGTATCCAGAGAAGAAATCTTTGAGGTATAGAATTCAGTGCCTCTGACAGTCAGGCATAGGCCGTTCAGCCCTGTTAAGAAACAAGTGAGGTGAACAGCCAGAGGCATCGCTTCCTGAGAACACTCCTTTGTCTTCTTAAAGGGGGCTGCTCCAAACCAACTGCTCTGTGGGGCATTTCTGCATTTCAGTGAGCTCTCCTTTCTGTTTGGCATTTCAGGTATTGATTTCGTTACTAAGTGAAATGCAGGGTTTATTAGGACCAAAGCCTGGGGAGAGAGAGGGAACTGTATTCCCTCCTGTGGTAAAAGTTTAAAAATGAGATAGCTTCTGAGGTGAGAACCTAGAGGTTCACATAGAAACTGGCATTAAATAATGGTGGGAGTCCCCTTACCTGCATCACACAGATTACATGTTCCCGAAGCCTGCACCTTTCCCTCTGAACCAGTCAGTCCCCTCCTGGCTCCTTGCATGGACTGTTACCAAGTGGCATGCCTCAAACAGCACAGTGGCCCAAGGCCGCCCTGCCGTCCCCTGGGGAGCAGGAGGAGCCTTTACGCTGCTCCCCTGCCGGAGCGGGTCCCTAAACAGCCTGGGCCCTTGGCTTAAGAAACATGATCATAAGATAAAACCTCTGCTGTGTTTGGGCCAAATCCTGCTCTCCCTTTTGGAGACATTGGCAGAAATGATCAAATGAGATGTGGCAAGAAGTGAGCGCAGATTCTCACCGGGCTGTGGCCTTGGAGGGAGTGCTGGAGGGCCACACGCTGTCCCCCCAGCAAGGGCTGGGCCTGAGCGTTGGACGCGTGGATCAGCTGCCATGCCCAGTTTTGCCCCTGGGCAGTCTGTACTGGCTGCACGGATAGAAGAGAGCTGAATTATTGACATTTTGCTGCCAGATCATTTCCCCTTGAGATGCTGGAGTTTGAACTGCATTAAATTTAAAGGATGAAAAAATTCTTAAGTGCATTATCCCAGAAAACATCTCCAGACATTTAGCTACTTCCACTTAAAATGCTGAACCTGAGGGAATAGTAGGCTGACCACATGTTTTCCATGCTCTGGGTAAGCTACTTTATGTCTGTCTGAAACTTTTTGCTTTTTGACTCAGTGGGGAATCATTTGTCATTTTTCACTTAGATTTAAAAACAGGCTCAGAATTCTTTAACGTTCAGACTCTAATGACATCTTCATTTTGGTTAAACTACATGAACTGTTTATAGGTTGCACTGAAATTATTTTGTGTAGAGAAAATCAACTCTAGTGAGGAGATTCATCCTCAAGTCCTTAGCGATTGTACTGAAGACAGAAGTGTTTTGTGTGAAGTGTAGTGTTACCTGGCACTGCGTGCCTCTGAGGGAGAAACTGTGGGAGGAAAGATGATGGAATATACTAGACGTAGCAGCCAAATAAACATTCAGAATAGGAACCAGATAAAACTTGCATGGGAATGAGTGCTTATTTTTAAGCAGACTCCATTACCAATAACCTTTAAACTGTTTCTACCTTGAAGGATAAGAAATGTTCTTGTCTCTGAAACTGTAATTTTGATACGTAGGAGTCTTATCGCCAGATAATGAAGATGCGACCGAAAGACTTGAAAAAACGTCTAATGGTGAAATTCCGAGGAGAAGAAGGTTTGGATTATGGTGGCGTGGCGAGGTGAGGTGCTAATTTATTCAGCCTCTCTGCTGTGTGGATTTCAGCATAACTGTTAACAGCCTTTTCTGAGAGAAACAGTCATCACTGAGCACACCTGGGCAGGGCCGGTGCTGGCATCACCTTGGAGTAGTCAGGGCTCAAGTGCCGGCTCCAGCCAGCTTTCCAAGCGTAGCAATTCCTGAGCACGTGCTCTCACGCTCATATCCTCCCACAACCCCTCAGAATGTATGTGATTGTCACCGTTAATTGACTTCCTGTAAAGCTAGAGTTAGACTTTTACACTTAAACCCCCTTCTTCATTTAGCATGTCGGACCCTGAAACATGAAGGACTTGCCCCTAAAATTAATCTGAAATGAACATGGGCGGTGGCCTTCCTTTTCTCCTTAGAGGATTTTCTGCAGGGAGGTGGGCAGCGGGGTGTGAGGGCATGTAAATTGCATTTGCATCAAAGGAATTTTGTAAAATAAAATTTTGAAATTTTGGTCAAAATAATTCAAGCAAATGAGGTAAAAAGCAGAATAGAATACAATAATAAAAAGCTACTATTTCCTGTCCTGCCTTTTTTCACCTGTGAGACAACTGTAGCTTTCCTAGCTGTTTCTTCTAATAGGTATCTTTATATCACTCAATTGATCGAGTTCAGATTATTATCTCATGATTTAATCATTTATGGTCATAGACCCAAGAGAGACTGGCTCTAATTAACACTCTCTCCTCCAGTTTAGCAATAGCAATGTTTTCAGTTCTGTTGTTTGCAACTGTGTAATGTGCTTTCACCTTTATTTTCTCATTTGTCAACTAGAGACATCATTTCGTGACCTCATTTTCATAAGAAAAGGATATTAAATACTTGTAACTTACTCTTCAGCATTCCTTCTACCTCTTAAAATCTATCATCTATAATGTTACTTTTGTGTTGTAAAGATCAAAGATTTACATTTTCTGCTCTGTAAGCAAAATTAAATCTGTCTCCTGAGCTTCTCTATCTATTATTTGTAAGGGTTGAAAATCAACACATTGTTTATATTATCATGACAATGAAAATAACTGTTCACTAAGGGGTAAAATAGTATTCTATAATTTATCTTTTTGAACAAATTTTAATTTTTCCAAGAATTTCTTCTTTTTTAAAATCTAGGCTTTATTGTCCCCTTAAACTTCAGAGTCCTCCAGGACAGTGTTACACGTCATGTCTTTGGACATCCTCCCATGTGCGTCCATCTTGGAGCCACCGCCCAGTCTGATGACGATGCTCTAGCTCTTGTGCACCTGGCTGTCATGAGACATCTCTGCTTTTCTGGGTTAGGTCCGTTGCTTGGGGATCCCATAACTTCCTCTTTCTTGCTCACTCCCTTGTGTCACTGTCACCCCTGACAGGGCGTGTGGTGAGATATTCCACTCTCTTGTCTGCATCTCCCAACCGACTCAAACTGCACGTGGTCAGGAAGAATCCCCAGTTCCTAGAACAGCACCTAGCGCATAGTGAGCACTCGGCTCCATAAATATGTACTGAATGAATGAATTTTACTTTTCAGTGATTTCCTCTCCTCCGTTTCCTTTCTTTGGTCTTTCTGAAATGCCTGTTGCTCAGCCGTTGGATTCCCTGGATTGATCCTCTGTGTTGTTCATCTTTTTCTTTTATTTCCCATCCTTGCTTTTTTCTCCTGCTTTCTGGGAGGTTTCCTCAACTTGTCTTCCATCACTTCCAATTTTTTTAGTCTTATTTTTTAAATCACCATAACCTCCTCATTTATTGATTCCATTGTAATAAAATATAAAATGAAAGAATTTAATGCATCTATATCCCATGATTGAATTCTCTTACAGAGGAGCACCTCTATAATTTATATGCCCCTGTGAGAATTGTGTTTATTCATTAACCATGAAATACTGAGATACTCTACCGTGTACTGGGCTACAACAGTGAGCAAAATGACATGTTCTCTCCCCCACCCCCATGCAAAAGAGTTCTCAGTCTAATGAGCTGCAGGCATCAATCAAAGAATTATGCAAGTAAATATAAAACTACAGCTCTTGTGGTTGCCACATAGGAGGGCCCATGTTCCCATGAGGACTGTAATAGCGGCCCCATCTTGGGAAGTCAGGCTAGGAGAGCCTCACACTTCCCCACTCAGAAAACACAGAGTCTCAGCCCTACAGCAGTTACCCCGACTTTCTTCCTTGATATTCTCAACCTTTATTCTAGAAACCATCTTTTTTTTTTTTTTTTTTTTTTTGGCAAAGTGTAACTTCTGTTTGCTCTTGACAATACTAAATCTGTTTCCTGGCAAGAGGTTTAGGCTTTCTGTCCTCCCTTTTCACGTGAGAATTTTCCTACTTAGTCATTCGTGTTTATTTATTCTAACAATTCAAATCAAAACTACTTCCATGTTCTTGTCTGTGATTTTTCTTTTATAGGTTCAAGATGTCTCAAGAGTTCAATACCTCAAACTGTTTTTCATTCTTTTGCATTGCTGGTATTATATATTCCTGGGCATGCATGCAAATAGCACCGTTTGGTTGGGTAGGAGTGATATTCTTTCTGCATTTTCCATAGTTCTCCAATTGTCCACGTGGAGATGAGTTTTTGTGGACCTCCCTTGATTAACATGGTGCTGGAGTGGAAAGAGCTTTTCCACCTCCAGTTTGGTCTTGCATTGTTATTTCACCCCTCAGAGTCTTCCTTGTGTCTAAATGGGATCACACCTATCTCAGAGTGCAGAGAGATTTCAGTTACACATGTATCACACACATGCACGTGTGCATTCATTACCGGGTCTGTGAGAGTCAGGCTACACTGATTTTCCCTGTGTTTGGCCCTGAAGCCATTCCTGCAGCCTCTCTCTCACCTATAGTTAGCTCTTCCCCTACCACTTCCAGAACAGACCTAATTGTATCTTTACCTGTCTATGGCTCTATGGCTCCGTTGGAATGTTTGCTTGTATTTTAATCACTTCCTGTCTAGACAATTGTGGGTCCTTGGCTTTTTCAAAGATTCTTATCAAGTCTCAACTCCAAAACTTGGGGTGAATAAAAGCTAAGCAATATTGTTTTTCTGGCAAAGAGACTCTGAATCTTTGTAAGATTCAGAGTCTCATCTCCTCTGGCAGTTCCTTTCTGTGCTTTTCAGTGCGATACGTAACTGTTTTGGTCTGATCGTTTTCTGTATATTCTCAGAATTTTCTTGGACAGATTATTTGCATTTGAGCTTATCCTTCCCTATTCTGTCTCATTTCTGTTTGAAAGAGTAAGAAATTCTAAAATAAAATTTGGAGCTGCGGTCTTAATGAGATTTATGCATTTGAAAGGAGTTTTGAGTAGAAAGAATGAAAGGTTATTTGTAGAACTGCACAGGTGTTTGGATAAGGGTCCTCTCGATACCTGAGCTTATCACAACCTGACCATAGCAACGGAATTATACAATTTCTATTTAAAGTGCTTTTTTTGTTGGACTGGTTTTGAGTTTGGATTTTTTTTTTTGAGACAGTCTCACTCTGCTGCCCGGGCTAGAGTGAGTGCCGTGGCGTCAGCCTAGCACACGGCAACCTCAAACTCCTAGGCTCAAGCAATCCTCCTGCCTCAGCCTCCCAAGTAGCTGGGAGTACAGGCATGTGCCACCATGCCCAGCTAATTTTTTCTATATATTTTTAGTTGGCCAATTAATTTCTTTCTATTTATAGTAGAGATGAGGTCTCGCTCTTGCTCAGGCTGGTCTCGAATGCCTGATATTGAGCGATCTGCCCACCTCAGCCTCCCAGAGTGCTAGGATTACAGGCGTGAGCCACCGCGCCCAGCCTAAACCAGCTTCTTGACAGATGTGAGAACCAGAAGAGAAAGATGAACTTGAGCTGAATTGCTCAGCAAAAGGAACAGGTGCTGTGAAAAGGCTTCTCACAGGGTGTGTTGAGACCCTGAGTCTCACCATAAA